>JANAVB010023995.1:8260817-8265817 GCA_029216955.1 Iris pallida | reverse complement strand
ACCTACTACCAATCTTGAATTGGCGAATCGAGCGACGGCTTCCTCCTCGATCAAATCCCTCGTCCTCTCCTAATTCTATCCGCCCTCGAAATCCTACATGCCTCTGATCTCGCTGTAGGGGAAGGGGCATTCGGGCTAGGAGAAGAAGGTCATCCCCTAACTTCGCTCAAGGAATAGTAACGAAGCTCCCGAGCCCAGTTGGAGGTGAATGAAAGGCTCGATGAGGCGGCGGCCATTCAGTATGCGCCGCCATGCAGCTGATGATCTGCTGTTGGTGAAAGCGACTGATGGGCGTGTGCGCTTGTAGTATCAGCCCTTCATGAACTTAGCCCAGACGTATCTTTTCACGCGGAGCTTCTACCACATCTTCATCGAACAGGCATCAACACCGTGTGACAGCCTGCAGAATCCAATCCCACCCTCAAACGTGTGTTTGGCCATAGAGTCCCAACTGGCCCAATAGTGCTTGTCCTTACCGTCGTAGTACCCCCATAAGAAGTCAACGAAAAGCTTTTCAATGGAGGTAAGGACCTTCTTCGGAGGAGAGCAAGCATCTAGGGTATATATAGGGATGGAGGAAAGCACATATTGAATCAGGATCATCTTCCCTCCAGGCTATAAAATTGTGTTGTGCCATCCCTCAATATTTTTTCTGATTTTACGCACCAACTCATCAAAGATACCCGTATTAGATCTGTCGTACACTAGCAGGCACCCTAAATAGGAGAAAGGGGGGTATGCGACGGAGAAAAAGTAATATTAGTGAGAGTTAAGGAATGGTCTCTGTCAGCTGAATGGTGGACGTAAATAACACTCTTGTTGGGATTGACATGCTGCCCCGAGCATCTGGTGTATCTCTGCAGAGTGTTGTTAACCACTTCGATGGACCCCGCATCTCCAGAAGAGAAGATGAGGATGTCATCGGTGTAAGCCAGGTCAGTAATGATCGGGTGGCCGTTGGCTGTGTAGAATTACGGGAAATAGGGTAATCCAACCCTGTTGTTCAGATTCCAACTAAGAGCTTCAGCTGTTATGATAAAGATAGTAGAAGATAGGGAATCTTCTTGTCTGATACCATGTTGTTCAGATTCTGACTCACAATGGAGAACTAAGAGTTGCAGATCGATCGCCATACGATGTCAATGAAGGTCTCCGAGAATCCAAAGCTCTGAACACCTATATCATAAATTACCAGTCGAGCCTATCGTACGCCTTTTCTATGTCAAGCTTTATAACAATGTTCCTACCTCTTGACGAAAACTTTATGCATATGATCATTTCCTGGGCCAGCAGAATATTGTCTAATATATTACGTCCTTTCACAAACCTGCTTTGTTTTTAAGAGATGATCTTGGGGAGGATGCCTGTCATGCGGTTGACTATGATCTTCGAGATGATTTTGTTAGTGAAAGTTCAGAGGCTTAGAGGGCAAAAGTCTTTGAAGGTCTCTGGGTTGTCCTTCTTGGGGATGAGGATCAGATTAGCACAAAATATCGATCTAGGATACCTCGCTCCTTGAAAGAAAGAAATAAGTGCCTCGTGGATGTCGTCTTTGATGATGTCCCAGCAGTATCTAAAGAATACACTAGTGAATCCGTCTGGCCCAGGTGCACTAAGCTTATTCAGAGCCCACACCGCGTCTTTGACTTCTATCAGGGAGGGCATAATCATAAGCTATAAATTATCCCTGTCTTCTATCAGGTTAGGGATAGCTGCCAAAAAGGCCTCGTCCTTTTGTATGACGTCTTTAGTGAACAACTCGGTATAAAAATTAGCCGCTGTCATTTGAATCTCATGCTGATCTTTGAGGATGCGGCCGCTCTCGTTCAGATCTGGTGGATACTGATCTAGTATCTACGTCCCTTAATGCAAGATTGGAAGTAGCTGGAGTTTTTGTCGCCTTCAATGTCCTAGTTCAGCCTGGGTTTCTGCTTTCAGAATTCTGTCTCTACTTTAAATCAGAACTTCAAAAGCACTCTGGCGAGGTTAAGGGAAGTCCGAGCCACGGAAGATCTATCGCGGGCGAACATGATCTCCGTACGAGTGAGATCGTCCTCTGCTGTGCGAACAGCTTAAAAGATGTCGCCAAAAGCTTCAATGCTCCAACAAGTGAGCACTTTTCTGGTGGCTTTGAGCTTGGCAGCCACATGGATGATGGGGTCAAGGTCATCAGTGCTTCTCCAAGCAGCATCTACCGTATTTTTGAACTGGGGGTGATGACTCTAGAGGTCGAGGAATCGAAAGCTCTTTTTGAATTGAGTCGAGTTTTGACTAATGTCAACGAGGACGAGGGAGTGATCTGATTCAGTCGCATTCAGGTGCGCAAGATTGGTGATGATCCCCATGTCAGACTACTGGCTATTGATGAGGGCACGGTCAAGGCGGAAGGACTACCTCCAAGTATCTTCCTGTATATTGCAGCACGCGAAGGCGTTACTGGAGAATTGAACAAAAGACAAGTGAAAGATGAAAATGAAGTTGTTGAAGTCGTGTATGGCTGACGAGGGGGGAGGACGTCTACCCAGCTTCTCCTTCCTGGAAGTAATGGCATTGAAATTGCCAACACAGAGCCAAGGAAGGTGGATGTGGTTTTGGTGGCTGTCTGTTAGATAGTCCCAAAGCTATTTTCGTTCGTTTATGTCGCAGCTATCATGGACCGCTGACAGAAGAGACCAGGTCTGAAGCATGGGGTGTTCCACCCAACACGACAGTGCTTGCCTAGAGTCATGAATGATGCCAATCTTTACATCAGTTATAAAAAAAACGACAGTGCGATGGAGAACCCTAACTGCAATTGGATAAATTTAATTTTATTTCGAGGGATTTTAGGTTCGATAATCACAAGAATATTGAGTCTGTGGATCTTCTTGAGGCTGATTAGTCTTCTTAAGGTGGGTTTGTTCCATAGGCCCCTGACGTTCCACGTGAGGATGTTAAGAATTAAGGTTATTGAGGAGGGGGATTTGTTGTGCTTTACAACTGATCATGTGGTCATAACTAAGGCCTCTTTCACCTTTTTATTGTTTAGTTTTTTGGTAGTGGTGGCACACTTGCCTTCTGCCGCTTCCTTGTTGAGAGTGTCTTTGCCGAGGTCAGCTGTCTCCTCGTTGGGGTGCAGGTAGACTTCTCCAACTATTTCGGCCAGAATATCAAAGTGGCTGTTCGAGCTAGAGATTCCAGCATCTAAGGCCTGTTACATCCTGGCCACTAGGGCTTGTCCGATGTTGGCCAAGATATCTGGCCGAATTGTTGCCTCGTTGGAAGGTGTGGATGGGGCTTCCAGGTTAGGTTGGCAATTTTCTGCCTGTTCAGTCATTTCCACGGAGATTCCTGGGGACTTGGTTCTGTGCCTGGCTCCTTATCTGGCTCGCCGCTATTATCTGTATCCTCTCCAGTTGTGAGAGCCCCAATGAAGTCGGAATTGAGGGATGTTGTGGTGCGTCTGAGGGATCTGTTATAAGAATTTCGAATTTATTGGTGAGGTTAATGACTGGAGATTTGTAGGGGGTAAGAGCCCTCCCCGAGGGAGATGAGGTTTTACTGTGAGTGGATCCAGCTCCAGAGTCAAATCGGATGTGTAAATTTGGAAAAGGTAAGAGAGGGGATTGGTGATTTTTCTTGAACGATTTAGTAGGCCCACTTTTTCGGGACTCTTTTTTCTTTAATTCTGGATGAGCCCGGAAGCAATGTTCGATGGTTTGACCTCTCATGTGGCAAAGTTTGCAGAAGATGATATTGTTGACTTATATTATCTGCTGAGTGTGTATCTTGTTGCCAAGCAAGATGAGGATGTGATTAGGGAGGTCCTTGGATAAGTCTAGTTTCATACAGATTTTGACGTAGTTGTCCTTAGAAAGGTTTCTGGTTTCTTCCACCATGGCCACAAACGTCTCGAAGGAATTAGCTATCCTCTTCAGCGCCGTCGGGGAGAAACAAATGAGGGTGAGGTTCAGGAGGGTGACCCATGTAGAAATGATCGCTGAGTCTTCTGTGGTGTTAAAATCTGGGGACCATTTGATGATTTTTATGGTGTTGTTGTCGATCCTTGCTGTACCCAGGATCCAAACTTTTTTATGGTATGTCTCGAAGGACAGGTGCAGGAACATGTGTTTGGGATCCATGGGTGCCACCCTGTAACCCGAGGAGAGTCCCCAGCTAGCGATGACTTCCTGCACCCGAGACAGCTTCGAACAACCTGGAGAAAATTTTAGGACAAAAGTGTATGAGAAAGTTGCTAATAGAGAGGAGATTTCGTCGAAAGAAAAGGGAACCATGATGTCGCGAGAATTTGACGCATCAGGGTATACGATATCTGGAAGAACAATGTCAGTGACAGGTGAGAAGTGCTTGGTCGTTCGATCCGTCCTGAACCTGTCAGCGTAAGACTGGGATAAGCAGATCGACGGGGTAGCAGGTGGGGGGATGGCTCCAGAGGAAGCAGTAGCCCCGCGACTGATCAGCATAGTGAAGGAGAACTCAAAGGATATCGAAGGGGCTGGCTCGTGCACCCGGTCATAGGGTGGCGCCGGGTGGGGGCGCCAACCACATAATGTGCGGCTATACCGCTAAGGTGGCCCAACAACACGGGAGTGCACGCCAAGTAGGCTCTCGAGTTCAAGCGCTCGCCACTAGGGGAAAGCACCGCCGACGGGGAGCCAGGTAGCGCACCATTAGAGGCCGCCAAGATGGCAGGCGTCAGGGGGTTCGTGCCACTCGAGGAAGGCGCCCGAAAGGGGTGAGCCGAGGTGGGGCACGCCACTGGGAAGAGCGCGATAAGGTCTACGCCATTGGCAAATGGTGCCGAGGGGACAACAGCATGGCCAATGGATGGAACAGGGGCTCTAGCACCAATAAAGGAAGGTGCGGTGTGGGGCACACAAACGGAGCGTGCGCCACCCAACGCGCTCGAAAGAGCGGTCGAATGTTTCAAATTTGAATTCAAATTCAAAATTTGAAAGAGGGAGAAAGGGTCAGAGAGCGGGAGACCCAAGGAGAGCTCG
>JANAVB010023995.1:8255817-8258317 GCA_029216955.1 Iris pallida | reverse complement strand
AATAATTTGTACTCATTCCATTCATGACTGGAAACCAATTTTTTCGGTTAGTTGTGACTACATTATGCATTGGATCTTGGGAGATACAGGTGTACTTGAAGGCCAAAACCTAGAGACTAGTTAGATGGTTTAAATTTGTTGTATTAGATTTGTGAGACATTGTGTTTGGTTAAATATAATTCTTGTAAATGTTGTAATTAATTTAGCAATGTGAATGAGCAATAAAGATTATTTTTGAGCATTTATTTATTGCAGGCTTGACAGCATACTACAGTCGATACCGCGGCGTTGGCTGGACTTGTGCACGCATTCGTATCGCAAAAAGCGGGTACGGGTCGGAATAAAATTTTTTTTGGTGGCCCATGCAGGTCAGGTTCGCAAATTGTGCGAACTCGTGGTAGTACCATATTAGTCGTACTACTTCAAGTCTGTGACTAGGAAGTGCTCATTCACAACTAGTATTAATTCGATTTTAGGTGAATGACTAGGACTAGGAGTCCCTTATTCAATTGACGTTTGGGTAGTTAAGATTACTCCATAGTCCATATGATTTAGGTAGGGATTTGTTGAATTCAAACTCTATTAGATGAAATGAATTTTCATAGTGGGATACATTATTGTTTAGGGAGGTAGGACCTAAGGTGGGTAGGCTATTCGCTTGATAAATTAGGACTTCCTAGGATTCTATTCCTAATATTGATTATTATGCCATTTTATTTTCTTCCCTCTAGTCATCGTCGTCATATCATGAAATTCTTATTGCTTATTTAATTCTCTTTGGCCATAAGGAACTAAAATTTAATTTAGGTTTCAATTATCTATCTCAAGTCTTTGATTGTAAAGCATATAAGTCTTTTTTTCAATTATTGTATATCTGTGCAATAGGGATTAAAAGATTTATCCTTAATTTTGGCTTTGATCATTATCCTCCCAGTCGCTCATTTTACTTTTCAAGAATTGATACTTGAAAGACAGATACTTACACTTCTCCTATCTCAATCACTTGGAATTTGTTTTAATTAACATTCCTGCCTAGGCCCTATTACTTATTTATTTCCATAAGTAATTATTTTCTTAAAGTCAACATTCTATTTCATTTATTGACTTTGGAGCCTAACATGATCCAATTATCCATACATTATCTTGAGTTAATTTTGTTGAAATTCAAGATATATATATATATATATATATATATATATATATATATATATATATATATATATATATATATATATATATATATATATATATATATATATATTTTACATATGTTTTCTCTCGATCCTTGAATATTAGAGAAATAAAATTGGAAATTTTTGCTTCTCTTGTGTTAAATCATTTTTTTAAACGATCGTTTGATTTTTAAAGTTATACCTAATTGATCGTTTGATTTTCAAAACTGATATTTTTCTTCAAGGATAGATACTTACATCTTTCTATCATGATCAACTTGTTGAAATTCTAGAAGCTCCTTTAAAATTTTATGGATATAGTTGGAATAGTTTTCGATGACTCATAATGGCAAGACAACAGCGTACTATCGTCATTTATTTTAATTATGGAGACTGCGGGTTCACTGCAGCCAGCAACGCACTGGTGTGGCATGATCCCTAAGTTGAAATAATTTTGCGTAAGTGTAAGTTAACGAATGTTATTAAAAACTATGTCCTAGTTGTCCTATTTGGCCTTCGAGTTGCATGTTAATATTGGTAGAGCTAATAGAATATTCAATACGATATCGTATTTGAGTCATGAAACCAAGGGTTTACTGCAACCAGATGTACACTAGCGAGTCATAGATTCTCGGTGATGAAACGACTTTAGATATGCATACGGTTTTCGAATACCATAGAGGCTATATCTTTGACATATGGCTATCGAATTTTTATGACCCGTAAAATCTTGCAATGTCACTCCAAACTGATTTGATATGCTATTTCTTATCATCGTATTATAAATAAAGCTTATAGTTCTTCCCTTCTTACCTTTCTTTCTTACCTTCTAAATCTCGAGTCGTCATTTAACTCCTCCTCATTTAAAAACTATTAGTAGATTTTAATTTTATTCTACTAGATTCATAATCATGCCTATATTATGATTCTATGATCATGCCTACATAATTGATCATGCTAAAATGATTTTGGTTTGGATCATCCTTAACAACTTTCTGATCTCAACTAGACCATTTTGATTATATTCCGATCGAGTAAATTCATAATTTTTTATAGATTTTGACTCGGTAATCATGCCTAAATAATTTTGCCAAAAATGGTTAATCGAGGTTAATCGTGCCAAACAAATTTGAATCTTAATCATTCCTAAACGACTTTGATCGTGACTAAACTATTTGACTATAGTCATAGTCGTGACCATATTTTAAACTCTATTATTGCTAATGTTTAGATTTATTCCAGCCTTGATCATGTTTAGTTTAATCATATTCATACTTGTGTCAAATTTGAATCATGCTTGGATGACTGGCATGGCTAGCTTTGATCGT
>JANAVB010023995.1:8205817-8250817 GCA_029216955.1 Iris pallida | reverse complement strand
AGTGAGCATGAGAGACTTATAATCTTGGCCTTGCGCCCCCAATGTAACCGTTGTTTCAATATCAATAAAGAGCTTCTTTGAATAACTTGTGTTTGTTCTAAATTTCTGCTGCTATTATTCAATGTCTCTGCTCGGGACTTCTGTGCGACGACCCCGTCGCAGCCGCTAAAATCGGCCGTTATGGAACCCGCCTTGCACGAGCGCAATCTAGGCTCGTGCGGCATCACGCCTTAGCGAGGACGATCGCTCCTACGGGAGCGGGGCGTGACATAATGGTATCAGAGCACGGCTTTACGTCCTTGGACTACCGATTGAATTCTTTAACTCCGCTGTTCCGCAAACTCTGAATGTTGCTTCCGCATATTGATATCGTTGGTGCGCTCTCTCTCAAATGTCCCACAGGATGTCCATACAATAAGTCTATCTATTTTGCAAAACATAGGAGAACAGTTTTTGACAACAAAATAAAAAAATGGTTCGCGTAAGCACGGTTGGCTAAGTCGGGCTGGGCATATACACCAAGGATTGCGTCGACTTTAGAAAAGTCGAGTGTGGGATTCAAATTGTGTCGGGCAAGAATGAGTTGAACTTGATTGAGTAAGTGAGATGACTATCGATAGGGGTGCTATCGAGCGACGATATCGTCGGTGCGATATAAGATGAGCATGCTTGAAATTTAAGGAATCGTTCGGACAGAAATTCGAGGAAGTAAATTGTGAATCGAATGATAGTTTTGAAGATTTGTTGAATGACTTCATCCCAGAGTGGTGTATGCGATAGTCTCAGGAATATCGATCGATCGATTGAGGATACGGGGTGTCGATGAGTCTATCAGCATGCGTCACGTTATGCAAAGCCATAGATTGAGTATCAATGAATAAGACTTAGTTTTGAAGTTTGATGAGTGGATTCGAACAACTTAGAATTGACACGCACGGAACGTGTACGGGATTGAGGATTACGCAAGTATGAAACGCGAAAACAATTGAGTGGGTGAAATCGAATCGAGGAAAAGTTAAGGTGTAGTGAATGGATAACTTGATCGAAGAAATTGATACGGATCGTATACGAAAAGTTAGCACGACAGGTAGATAGCATACATGAGAAAGTTGAATTTTGAAGTTACGCAATGACTCTGAGGATTGGATTGAATGTTGCTCGATGATTGAGTTAACAAAGGGACGATGCGAATTGAGGAAATGTATTAGTCGATGACTTAAGATAGACGGACGAATATACGTGATATCGGATTTGAACGAATTGATGTTGTGAACGATTCGAGAGATAATGATCGAACTTGAATTGAATGTCGAGGAGATTATCCAGTCGGATGATAGCTCGTTCGCACGACTCTAAATTGGTTGCAAAGGAAGATCGTCAGGTTACGCATATCGTCGATGGTATTGAGGCGTATCAACGATCGATATGCGATAACTCAGGGGTACTCTGACTCGGCGAATGACGATCGTGCAAGTGTTATTGTTCGATTGGATGCTATACTTAGGATTTTGATGGAGATGAATGTTGGATGAAAATGATTGTGTCTTGATGGTTACGTAGAAAACCACAACGTCGACGATCTTGTCTTAAGCGAGCGCAACTCTAGCCTCGCCCATGCGTTGCGTCGGGTTTGGGGCGATCGTTCCGCGTGAGCGCTGACATGGTGATTCATGTCGCGGGAATGATCGAACTCGGAAAATCAGGACGCAACAACTTTGATTGTCTCGACTTGTCGGTTTGACGCGAAGGTGAATTCGAGGATGTTTGGACTTGCGACTGATGAATGAAAGAAACTTGAGGATTGAGTAGGTCCAATTCGCGCATCGAGAATGAACTAGTCTAGACGCAAAATAAGAGTTACGTCCCGATGAGGATGATTATCCCGCGGGAGCGTGCATAGTGATTCATACCCATCATGGAAAATCTGACTCGCGTGAGATCGGGACGCAACATATTGTTAAGCTAGATGACCTCATGATCTATTTCGTAAATTGGAATAGATGACTTAGGAAATATGGAATGTGGAATTTTGGTTAGCAATGAATTGCGTCATAGCGTGCTCGAATTGAGAAAGATTGATAGGCGATCTGTGTCAAACGTGTTCAAAGAGATAGACCAAGCAAAATGGCTTATTGAACGAGGGATATTGATATGTCGTGGAATTGGTTGAACGTGAATTATCGTAGGATGGCTTTGCTGAACGACTCGGACCCCATGCGACAAATGTTGGGATGTGTGTAGGCAATCTATGCTCGAAGTTTAGAAATCGGAGTGATGCGAGCTTGGGTAGAAAACCCCGTACTATCAACTTGGTTTGACCTTAGGATGGGGTCAGTGTTGATATCATTGTTTGGGAACTATGATTCCAATGCTGACGGAAAGACATAGCCTAGCAGTTAGGCAGACGTTCCGGTACGGAGCGATAGGAATGGTGAAGGCACCACTCATGAGGCTCGATTGACATGTATGTATATCAAGGATGCTTGAATACGTGTACGATCCGACTCGAGTGGTGATGGCGGGATTCGCTATCACGAGGCTTGGTTGAAATGCATATATTTTGGGGACACCTAAGATATGTGCATGATCCATACTAAGTGATACGTTAAATTCAAGTAAGATATGAGGAATGAGGAAGTATCGAGGATTTTGAGATCGTAAGTTTTAAAGAAAGGATTAAGGGTGGCACGAGCGTGGCTCGGATTTGAGTAAGGCATAGGAGAATTGTGTGCGAGAGTTCTTGAATGTTGAGTAAAAGTGACAAGTCGATGAGTGTACTCGGTTAGTTTCGAGGACGAAACTTTTTCTGAGTGGTGTATGATGTAGTGCCTCGTCCCGCTCAGTCAATCGGAGGAATCAAAACGCCGACGGCGTTCGGCCTTAGCCTTGCAACGGCTACTCGGGGACATCGCTCGGTCAAGGCGACCGCTCGCTCAGGTGGGATATTTTCGGTGAACTTGTCTCATCTTTGCCTTTACATAATAATACACATGTTTTCAACTTGCACAAGTAGGCTTAATAATAAAAGAGATGAATCCACATAGCTAAAGGGAATAATCTCGAAGGGTCGAAATGAGTTAGAACATAGAAAAAGGTCCAACGGTCGGCTTAGAGTTGGTGCACGGTGTGCTTTGAAAATGACACTCGGTCCTTCGTCCCGTGGCTTGGGAGAAGGAATGTTGGTCTTCGATGCAAAAGCTAAGAGTTAGCCTAAGTCATAGGCGTCGCCCACAAAAATGCTTGATAAAGCGTGCACGGTTCCGTTGTGCAAGGCTTGGCATAGAATTTGTTCGTCCCTCGGGTTAAGTCGTAGGCTTGAGTAAGTTAGGCAAAGTTGTGCCGGTCAACCTAAGTCTTTCCAAGTGCTGTCCCGTTCATTCTGCGGTTGTCAAGTTAAGTAGTCCCTCGATCTCAAGGCCCGTCGACTTGGGTAGGAGTATCACGTAGAGCACGATTGGCTTAAGGCACGATACACGGGCTTAGTGTCTAAGGCAAGGACTATGATTCAAGGTGAGTTTTAAGAAAGGGATATCAAATAGGCATTTATGAGTTGAACCAAATGATAGGGTAACAAGGAAGGAAATACTCGCAACCGTGGGTCATCGAGGGGTCTCAAGGAAAGGAATGCTCGCGACCGTGGGTCGTCGAGGGATCTCAAGGATAGAAGTCTTGGTTTTGGTAGAGGAATGATTGTGTGAGACGTCAGTTTGTGTCAAGTCTTGCATGGTCATTTGACAACTTGTTGACAAGGGCGATGAACCCTCGAGCGGTAACCCCTGGGCCATGGGGGCCGACTCGGCCTAGGAGGGAACAGGGTATAGTCGTGCGTAAGGTTTTGGCACAGGTTAAGCGGGGACTTGCGACGGGGCTAGCTACTTGCGTCGAAAGGATCCCGATTAACAAAACTATACGTCAAGGTATAGCTTGTGATGCTAGTGACCAAGTTCATATAGATGTCGGCAAATAGCAGCTAACTGCATGTATGCCTTTGGATTGAGTTGACTTGAAGGTGTGTACAGTTAGAACACAAAGTTTGGGCCTAAGATTGGGTTTCAACATAGGCCTCGTGTTTCGGCACGAGATGTGGCGTCAAGTCTTGAGCATGTCGACATATAAGTTGCTTAAGTTGGTTGAGTGTTTGAGTGTAAGTCGGGAAACCGCCGCAAGGCAAAGTTGTTTGAGTGACACTAACATTCACAAGTCTTGATTGGGTCAGTTGGTGGTCAAAGCAGCAAGGGCCGCGAGGCGGCGATACGGTTAAGTCTCACTGAATTGCAAGGCACGGCCTCAGCAAGGGTTTGTAGCACAGTCACACGAAAATGGAGCTTCATCGCGTAGTTGCGTCTCTGATTTTAAGCCGTAAGGCAAACACGACTCGATAGGTTAACGTTGTTGGCACGAGAAGGGTCTTGAGGCAAGGTATTGTGTTAACACTCGTTGCAAGCTCGAGATGGTCTAAAGACACAAATTAAGCAAGGCGTCGATCATAAAACTGATCCTAAGGCAAGACTAGAAAGACAATTGATAAGAAGGGACTATGTTGCACAAAGTAAAATAACGTGCGGGTTTTGTATGGGTGGACGAGGAGATCATTCCACCAGTACAGTTGAGTACTGACACCCACATAGTTTCTATGTGCAAGCACAGGTAGAAGCTCGTGGCGCGGAGCTCGCTTGGATGCGTCGAGGCAAGGAGTTTCTTGGCGATTCGAAGCGTGCGGCCGCATAGAGAAAAGACTTATACGGGACATAATGTATGGACATCGCCTTCCGAAGCTTCCGCTGGATCGACAAATGTATTGAGAGATGAGAGAGAGCTGAGTGACTTGTAATGTGAGTTGAGTGAGCATGAGAGACTTGTAATCTTGGTCTTGCGCCCCCAATGTAACCGTTGTTTCAATATCAATAAAGAGCTTCTTTGAATAACTTGTGTTTATTCTAAATTTCCGCTGCTATTATTCAATGTCTCTGCTCGGGACTTCTGTGCGACGACCCCATCGCAGCCGCTGAAATCGGCCGTTATGGAACCCGCCTTGCACGAGCGCAATCTAGGCTCGTGCAGCATCACGCCTTAGCGAGGACGATCGCTCCTACGTGAGCGGGGTGTGACACGGCGCCGCTCTAATTTTACTGTCCATGCCATTGTCAGAAATCTTATTTTTTATCTAAAAATTTAATATTTTGTTAATAAAGCTACATGTCATGGTGGTGGTGGTAAACCGAGAAAACCTGCTTCTGAGACCGGGCGGATCATCTGCTCACATATTTTTAAAAAAAAAGTCTGTATTGATCGGACAAAATATTTTTTACTTTTCTAAAGATAATATTTTCGAAGAGAATATTTTTTGTGGACAGAGAATGGCCATTCTCTTTGCTTTTAACACAGAGAATGGTCATTCTCTTATATTTTAACATAGCGAATGGACGGAGAATGGCCATTCTCTTTGCTTTTAATACGGAGAATTTCCATTCTTAAGGAGAATGGCCATTCTCCGTTCCTTTAACATAGAGAATGACCATTCTCCGTTCTTTTAAAACGGAGAATGGACACTATCTGTGCTTTTAACAAAGTATGGTACATTTAGGACTGAAAATGTTCAAGTATCTCATATTTTTTTCACCAAATATTTACAGTATTTTTAATATCATTTACCAAAGTATATTAATTTAATATTAAATCATGTTCAAGAAAATTTGAATATCATTTTATCAGGCTTCTACTGTATGGCTGCACAAAATTTCTTGCGAGTGTTTGAATATAATTAAACTACTATCCAAGAGAATTTTTCTTATATTACATTATGCATTACACTGGCATCGAATTCATACTGATGGCATCGATGTACTGATGGCAATAACAAAGAATGAACGGATTACAATTTTGCTTCAGCAATAACAAGGGATGAACAGGCAGGATTACAATTTTGCTTCAACAATAACAAGGGATGAATAGGAAGGATTACATTATGCATTACACTGGCATCGAATTCATACTGATGGCATCGATGTAATAATTTTTTACAGAAAGCAAAACACATTACAATGAAATAAAGTTTTAGTGATCCCAGGAATGCATCTGTAATGAGGCTATCTGTAAACCCTAGGAATGCACCCAGGACTCATAAAATCTGTACAGGGCATCTGCAAATCAAAGGAATACACCAAAATATCAATATCATCTGTGAAGGCCAACTGCAAATCAAATAAACGCTTCAACCAAAAAATCATAATCAAATTAAGTATACTTCAATCAAAGTCCAATAAACTGCATAATCCACGTTACAGTAATCTGCCCAATCCACGTTAGTAATTCAACATAGAACCTGCATAATTCACAATACAATAATCCAAATAAATATCAGACCTACTCTAAATTCAAGACCATATTAAATTTTCTAAACAAATTACGAACTATGCACTTAGTACAAGCGAAAAGTTTAGTCTTACAATATTTCAAAAAATAAAATTTAGTTTGACCGCCAAGACCAACAAATATTCAGAACCATATTACAATTCAAATATTACTTCCAAATTGAAATAAAAGCTTCAAAACTCAAAAGATGAATCTTCATAGCCATCTCCATCTTCTTCTTCTTCTTCTTCTTTTTTCTTCTTCTTCCTCCTCAAAATATTCTTCACCTACACCTTGAGGGACGGAATAAAAAAAATTATAGTCAGTATGGACTAACTGTATACGTAGAAATGACATCCATTAACATAAATAGAAGTATCAAAGTGATGGCTAGCATTAAAGTGTCAATGTGCACATTGTGTATTTTTACATAAGAGTTTGGGCTAGTCCTATTTACCTTTTTTATGAGAGAAGGGAAATCTTATTCTTAGTCAGCAAATTCAACCTCTATCTGGTTAATCTTATCCAGAATCAAATTTTGGTTGTCGGATATAGTCTTCATCTCTTTGAAGACATTCTCAAAGTTTGCAGCAACAAAATTGTATAGATCATCAACCCTGTCCTTAGTGTTTTTGATTCCATAAGTTGGTGGTTTGCTTGCTGCTGCTGCCCATTTTCCAAACATTCGAGTGAAGGTTAGTTTTCTCATGGGGCCTTTGTTTTTAATATAAACATTCCCTACTAAGCTTGGGACAGAATGTTTACTAGCTATCGAGTAAACAAATCCTCCGAAAGGGAGAGTTGTCCTTGCAGTTGGTTTTCCCACGAGATGCATCATTCTACTGAACATGTAGGAACCTGTATCCATCCTTTTTTTCTTCCCCATATAATAAAGAAATTTTACTCTCTCAGGATGGATGGAAAACTCATGTCCAGTAGGGTTGAGTGTTTGAGATATGTAGGCATACAACAATTTATACAAAGTTTTTAATTGATCTTTGTATACATTTTGAGGGTTCTTGGCCCCTACTGATACACCTGTAATCTCATTTTGAGGGTTCTTTGTATATATTTTCATGGAAGCATTATCAATATCTTTCATATCAAACTCAGGAATTGGATCAAATCCATAAAATTTGTTGATGACAACAGCATTTACCCTAATCAGTTTTCCTCTCAGAAACACCAATTGTTGGTCCTTTTCTTTTTCTTTAATTTCAGCCGGAAGATTTGTGAAAAATTCTCTTACTATTGTTTGGGAGATTTTCAGAAGACAGGATTTGTTCAGTTTCTTCAATTGATAGAATTTCAATATATCCAAGAAAGCTTCATCTTCGACATTATCCATCTTAATTGATCTTTCAGGCATAACAGCCTTTTTCTTGAAATATTTATTGTAAATCTTCTTAGATTTAGAGTCTTTAAAAAATTTTACCTCCTCTCCATCCTGGGACTTATTTGATGATTGCTCTTACTCTTCATTTTCCTCTTCTGATGAGGATTCAAAATCGTCAGAGTACGCTGATGACTCTGTATCCGTTGCCACCTTAGCCTTCGCTTGAGTACGCCTTCGATCTTCATAAGTTGAGTCTTCCGACGACTCTGTGTCGAAGATAGATTTTTTGGTCTTTGTCGAGCAATGAGTTTTTTAGCCTTTTTGCAGGTGGCTTGGCTGCCACCTCCATTTTCATCGTTGCTGCTGCCGCCGCTGCTTCCGTCTCTGCCCTTTCGGCGTCTGCCCTAGCGACCATAATCTTGGCTTTCGCCGCCCTTGCAAGTTCTGCACTTTGGGCCTGTATCGCATCCCTTTGTGGATTCTTCTCCTTCGGAGACGGTCGTTATTTCTTCGGCAGCATTTTGATAAGAAGATGGTTTGGGAGAACGAAGAGGGTTTGAGAGAAGAAGAGGGAAAATTCGACCGTCTTTATATGACCTTGGGAAGTGGAAAAAATTAGAATAGTTTTGAGTCTTAAATTAAATTTATTACTATTATTACTAGTATAAAATGGTCAAATTTATTACTATTAAATTTTAAAAACTAGTTTCCAAAATTATATTTATTACTATTATTAATAGTATATATCCATGTGAAATGACTACATAAACCTTTGGGATTTTGAGACCCTAATTTTAAAAACTACTTTCCAAAATTAAATTTATTACTATTATTACTAGTATATATCCTCGTGTTCCGTATAAATTATTAAAAAATTTGGCACAAAAAACGGATGTATCGATACATCCCAAATCTGGACCATTGTAATTTAACAAGGAGAATGTCATTCTCCGTTTCAAATTAAACGAAAAATAATATTCTCAATCGTTTTAATACTGGAAACGACATTCTCCGTGTAATTTAACACGGAGAATAGCATTCTCAATCGTTTCAAATGACATGGAGAACACCATTCTCCGTTTAAATTTAAACGGAGAATGAATATTCTAATGTGTTTTTAACACTAGGAATGTTATTCTCCGTTTAAATTAAAACGGAGAATAAATATTCTAATATGTTTTTGACAACATATTTAAGAATTGAAGTTTCTAATCTCAACATTTCCATTTTTCGAATATTTGATTAAATTTTTGAACGTATTTTTTTTTGCATTGAACCGTTCTATACTCATATTTTTGCAATCCCGAATATTTCACATTTGACGACTTGGTACGAAGACTATGTACTTGAAAAGAGTAAAATTGAAACCCTCAAAGTTGTCCTCTAGTTTACTTTGTAATCATATTTAAGATGGATTTGATGGCAAGATTGACGCTGGCAGCACAATCAATTCTATGATGTAACAAGTCATTGATGGGGATATCGTCGCTGATATATGGATTTGACATAACAAGATTTATTAATTGAAAAATAGATAAAATAGTTAGTTGTTTGTAGCCGAAACCAAATTTAGTTAACAAAATATTTTGTTGCATTAAATCCCAGCTTCATCGCCGGAACATTCTTCGGCGAAGGATACAAGAGGAGGAAAAAAACTGTAAAAAACTAAAAAAAAACAAAAAAATAAAGGGTCTACCCCTCACTAGCCTTGCGGAGGATCTCCTCAAAGTCCTGCTGGGTGAGCACACCCGCCCTATGGCACAAGTGGTGCAACCCTTCCCTCTTCTCCAGAGAAGCCCATTCCTCCGGAGTGATCGGCAACAGGTCAAAGTTGGGCGCCGGATGAAGAGGTCGAACGATGACCTCAATTGACAACCCGCAGGAGGTCAGGAAGTCTGTAGCCTCTGCCAGCCAGTCATGGGCCGGAGGCGGCGCGGAGGGTGCTCCATGCGGAGAGGCTCGGCGACGATTGGAAGAAGACTCTGGCCATCGTTCCTAACCAGTTGAACTTTTTGGAGCCATGTTAAATATGCAACCTACTCAAATGAATGGGGACTCCTATGTATATATATACACGTTCCTAACCGACTCTTCTTATTCCTTATTGGAAGTTGGGGATATTCAATTTTTTATTCCTTATTGGAAGTTGGGGATATTCAATGACCTCCAGTGACTCTTCTTATTCTAAGCTTAGTTGGTTGTGCTGTTTGGCTTTTACATAGAAGGCCTAGCTTCGAGTCTGGTGTGTGGGTTCTGTAGATTTTTCTATTGTTAACATTTCTTGGGTGCTATTATATGCTTTTAACTTAGTATGGAACAATTTGGGACGAGTAATGGCCATTCTCCGTTCCTCTAACACGGAGTATGGTAAATGTAGAACGGAGAATGGTACATGTAGGACGGAGAATGGTACATTTAGGACGGAGAATGGTACATTTAGGACGGAGAATGATACATTTGAGACTGTTCTGTAGGGTTGTGAATTTTAAATAGTTTGGCTATTTAGTTTTGTTTTGAATCTATATAAATTGGTTTTGAAGGCTGGTGAAGATGAATAGTTTGGATGTATAAATAGATTTTAAATGGTTGTGAAAAAGAAACCAATGTTTTCGTATCGATCACCATTAATTATGGTGAATGGCACTGATACCACTAATATGAGTAGAATTTGCACCGCCAGAATTCATCTTGAAAACGGTAAAATCTGTGTTGGGAAATGTCAAAATCTCTTGGATATGATTACACTGAGATGTTGTATTAGTGTTAAGATACTGATATCATATCTTCCACTATATAATGAGGTTTCAAAACGGCTCAGAAGTGAGCCGTCTTAGGCGCCATTAAATCACAGTCCATTTTATTTAAAAAAATTAAACATGTAAAAAATTGTTGACAAAAGTAAAATTTTGTCAAAATGGAGAATCGAACTCAAAAAAAATACCTTGCACCTTGCACCTTATCCAAATGAGGTAGAAGCATAATTAATTATAATTGGATAAAATTCATATTATACGTTTTTATATCTATTCTACTATATAATAAGAAAACTTGGTGCTGACTTTATAATATTCTATACGTTTTTATATCTATTCTACTGACTTTATAATATTCCATACATTTTTATATCTATTCTACTGACTTTATAATATTCTAATTAAAATACAAAAAAGTACGTATATGTAGACTAGTAAAAAATAGAAAGAAATGCATGCATGCATGCATGCTAATTTCAGAAGAACCATTCACCCCAGGAATGATTGATGATATCTAAATCACTATGCATCTCATATCCAGGTTCCCCTGGCATTACATCATCAAAGGGTCGTTTAAACGTCTGTATTAAATCACAAATTTTACTAAGGCCGTCGTCGAAGTGCACGTTGAAACACCCACGTATGTCGAACACGCGAAGACCCTTGTAGTTGTATATGATAGATCGCAACGTGTCTCCATTGAATATACCGAATCCCATCTCTAGGTGTTCGAGACGTGGCATCGAATCAGCCACGGCCTTTCCCTCCGTTTCGTTCTGCGTGTTCAGCACGAATCTGTTCCTGAGCATGAAATCTGGAGGGGGCATGTTCCTCCTCAGCTTTACCAGATGGTGGCAATACTTTTCGGCGGAAAATATTCCAGTCGACGTGATATAGAGGCAGTAGCTAATGTCAAGTTCTTCCAGCACTGGAAGAAACTCCAATTGTCTTACGAAAGTTTTATCACTCACGTCGCACTTTAGAATGCGCAGGACCCTTAGAAATTTCCTACTGTATTATAAAAATTGGAAAACATCAATAGAAATTAACAAAAGTATACGTAAAATTTTGTAATAGAAAAAATAAAGTATTAGAATAAGACCAAATAAAATTTTGCACAGGCCTTAAACATGCAAAAGGAAAGGCTGCTTCATCGAGCTTGTACGCGGAGAAGGACTGTAGATATCCTCCACTGCGAGCCACGAGGTTCTGTACGGTCAAACTAATCTCAGCTGTTTGCTGGGTCCTCCGACACCACTGTACCAAGTCGACGTTAGACCAATAGTCTAAGGGACCATTGAGCGCCTTCCACCACGAACGACAAACTGGGGCCACGTTGCACATTACCTCATCCGCCGGCATCCCCGACAGTACCAGTATCATCGAAAGAATCTCGGTAGGGATGACGGCCCATCCGCTGCAGTTGATCTTACTCTTGCTCCTCTCCATTGCGACTGTTCTTCTTCTTTTCTCCTTTGTTTCTCTCTAGTCGGATGGGTTATATTCTTTAGAAAAGGCTATTTAACCCGCTCGTTTCGGGGGTATAACCCGCTCGTGGAGGGGTGTAACCCAACAAGAAAAAGACTATTTTGAAATAACGATAATGCCACTGTATTAATATTAGCAATTAGTCGATGTGGCTCCTAAAATATTTGGGTGATGCCATCTCCCATTATGAAGCATCTGACATGGCAGATGACATAACAGCTGACATGACAAATTTTAACCCAAAAAATTAATTACCCAAACTTTTTTAATGTTAATGTTAATATTAATGTCAATATTAATATTAATATTAATGTAAATGTTAATGCTAATGCTAATATTAATGTTAATATTAATATTAATGTTAATATTAATATTAATGTTAATATTAATTAATATTAATTTAATATTAAATTATTTATTTACTATTAATGTTAATGTTAATTTTAATATTAATTTTATTGTTAAATTTTGCCATGTCAGCTGTCATGTCAGCAACCATGTCATATGCCACATAATGGAAGATGGTATCACCCAAATTTTTTGGAAGCCAAATAGCATTTTTGTAATATTAGTTTCAATTATATTGTAAATTTTAAATTAACAGAAAAGCCACTGTAGATTTAATATTAATGCTAGTTCCAATAGTATTGTAGATTGTAAATAAAAAGAATGGAATTTTAACTTCAAATACTTTTAAATCTAAGTTCAAATGTTAAATCAAAAACTAATTTAAATTTTAGTATTAATATTAGTTTCAATAATGGAAGTGAGATTTATAGAGCTAGTATTATCAATGTTGATGGTCACGAAGAAAATGGTGTCTAATCTCAATGTGTTTCGTGCGTGAGTGACAAATCGGATTTATCGTGAGATTTATAGAGCTAGTATTATCACATTTAATGGAAGTGTAAGTACAAACACTTGACATAATATCGGGTTTGCTTGGTATCGTGCACATATACAAACACTAAACATAATATCGGGTCGGCTAGCAGTTAAATAGAGTAAGCTCCTGATCCTCGATACTTAGGAATGTCGACCGAGATACCGTCTTTATCATTATCAAGTTTTGTCGTTGTTGCCATAGGAGTCCCCATTGACTTGGATGAGTCAACTGTTGGGAACCCTTCGCAAGCATCCAATCTTTGTCCCCAAACAGACTGGAAATGCCATCATCTGCCAGCCTCCCTACCGAAACTAAGTTGTAGCGCAAACTCGGTACATGGTGCAGTGTTTCCATCGCCAAAGTCATACTTTATATGACGAGCTTTGAGATTGTTGTAGTGCCCCGTCCCTACATCGTCTCCCGTTTACGTCCACGGGGTGCGCGAGAAAAGAATAATGTCGCTACCGATTCGGTCGGGACCGATAGGTCGGAATCGACCGAGTCGATCGAACGGGAACGGTTGAATTAAGATCCATTCCATGTTATGGAATGACTTCTTTGAACCAAGTCCCATATTCAGCGGGTTGTGCCTCAAGGATTGGCTCTGCGGCTAAGTCGGGAGAGATCTCCGGTTGCTCTGATATTCATGTCGTACTTGATTTGGATTTGGCTTTGGTTTTCGTGAATGAGTTTTTCATGAATGTTTCCAATGGGTTTTCGTGACTTGCGTCAATAAAATTCCTTGAATTACACAGCGTTCTAATCAGTTGCTTATGCGGTTGCAGGTGATCGCGTAGGCGACATCAGGGCAGCCAACCAGTCGCTCGCTTGAAGCAAGTCTAAGGCGAGTGGCTGACCTCCTTCGCCTCGTCCTCTACTTCAAAATCAATATGTGAAGTAAGTGAATGTTTGTCATAATAGTATAGAATCAAAGGAAACTCCGAACTTCTGTGCCGGTGCTAGGTACTGGCCATGTCTCTATGGCCACTAGGTCCACTTCTACTCCACCTCTGGTGATGATGTGACCTAAGTAAGAGATACGATCCAGCCAAAACTCACACTTACTGAACTTCGCGTACAACTGGTGTTCCCTGAGTATCTAAATAACTACACGAAGATGCTGCTAATGCTCTGCCTCACTCTTGCTATAGACTAAGATGTCGTCTATGAACACTATCACGAACTGATCCAAATAGGGCATGAAGATATGATTCATGAGGTCCATAAATACTGCTGGCACATTGGTCGCTCCAAATGGCATAACAAGGAACTCCCAATATCCATACCTCCATTTGAATGCTATCTTCGGGATGTCTTGCTCTATGACTCTGATCTGATGGTACCCTGACCACAAGTCAATATTCGAGAATACAGCCGCTCCCTTGAGCTATTCAAATAAGTCATCAACGTACGATAATCAACACATAGTCTTGACGTACCATCCTTCTTCTTCACAAGAAGCATCGGTGCTCCCCAAGGCGATCTACTAGCACGAATGAATCCCTGGGTTCTGAGTTCCTCAATCATCTTGTACAAGATTTCCAACTTTGAAGGTACCATCCTGTAGACTCTCTCCGACACTGGTGCCGTCCCTGGAATCAAGTCGATGGTGAAAACTCTGCCTTACCGGAAAATAAAAACTCTCCCTCACCAGGAATACCAAAAATAATCCTGCCAATATGGTAGTTTATTCTTGTGTATTGCTCCATCAACCAATCCATTCCTACGCCAAGGGACCGATTTGGACCGCCGCAAAAGGGTCGCCGTCCAACCCAGCTATAGTCCGTGATGGCTTGACATTGCCAGTTGCCTTCACACCCTTTCACTACTTAACAAATGCATGTGACAGGGGACGGTTCTTGCTATACCTTCGATAGCCCAACAAAACTCTTTTCTAACGTGTTCGTGCAACGACATGACAAGCAAGGGCTACGTCAAGCCTTGCATCTAGGGAACGTGCTGTGCACGCGTTCGACTTGAACAATCAAGTTCTTTGGGTGCATAAACTTAAGCAAGAAGCAGTAAAATACGACCTAAACTACGGGACAAACGAATGTTAATATTAATTGTAGTTCTAATTACATTTTAAATAAAATGAATGAAATTTTAACTTTTAACTAGTTTCAAGTAAATGTTAAATCAAAAACTATTTTAAATTTTAGTATTAATATTAGTTTCAATAATGTTGTAAATTTTAAATTAACAGGAATGCCACGGTATTAGAAACCTAGCTGATGTCACGTTGCTCGGGCTCAGTTAGTGTTCGTCTAAACTCGTACGTGCGAACTAGTTATTAGTAATGAAAATCAAAAATTGAATTTTAAGTTTAAAATCTAGTCGAGCTCGATCCTTTCTCTCTCTCTCTCTAGGGTTCTCTCTCACATGTTGTGTTCACTAATACCATATCATTAGAAATAATTACACAATAGATCCCGTAGCATTAAATGCTTCTGCATGCATTATCCTACACAATTTAATAATAAACAGTGATACCATTTCATTAGAGGAGTAAAAATTGTCTTGGAAGTTGTAAAAAATTACTTTGTATTGTCTTCTCAATACTTTTTTGCTTTGGAGCTGCCTATACAAGATATTATCTTGTGCCTCATGCCACATAGGATACACAACACATAACAAGACAATAGGGTTGCGTAGCATTAAATATTGCTGCATGCGTTATCCTACAGAAGAGGGCTACATGGAGAATGCTGCTGCATTAGCTACACAATTTAATAATACATGTACCCAGAAGACGAGAAAGTTGTATTGTTGGAAGTTGTTTCCTTAAAATTATGCATGCTTCTAGAATCACTCAAGATTTTCATGAGCCATCAAAAGAGGGCCACGTGACGGAGGTACAAGGAAGACAAAGACGAAAAGATCATGTTGTTGCCTTGCTGGAAGTTGTTTCTTTCTGAATAATGCCATTTGTACCTCGAAATTGTACTTTCAAACTGTCCCTCCTTACGTGGCAGCTGACGTGATATGTTAATCTAGCAGCTGACGTAGCAAATTTTTTTTAAAATAAAACTAAAAATAAAAATTAATATTAAAATTAATGTTAATATTAACATTAAAATTAATATTATCGTTAACTTTAACAATAATTTTAATATTAATATTATTAACATTAACATTAATATTAATATTAACATAAATTAATATTAACATTAAATTAACATTGATATTAACGTTAAATTATTATGGAGAAAATTGGGTAGTTAACTTTTTGGATTAAAATTAGTCATGGCATCAGTCATGTCAAATGACACACAATATTATTTAACATGCCACATCAGATGGGAGGGCTATATATTAGAGGGACAATTTAGAGGTACGAATAACATTGCTCTTTCTTCTTGTATTGTTTCTTGTCCTTCGTTTCTTCTGCTGGTTTCTAACACTCTATTTTCTTCAATGGCTACGTCACATGGAGAAACTGATCGTCGTGTGGAAGATTTAGTCGATGAAGAAAGCTTCCTTTCAAGAGGAGTGTCAGATGATTTGGATGATGAGTAAAGTTTGGAAGCTGTTAACTTAGGAGACAGTCAAGAACAAGATGAAGAAAACAACGGAAGAATGCATCATAACGATGACGACGACATCAACGCAAACAACGAAATGTTATTTCGTATCACCCGTTCTAATGGATTTAAGAAATGTATTATATTTTTATATTTATTTCTCATATTTATTTTGTTTGATTCTGTTCTTAGGGACGACGGTGAATCTCTATTGGATTTCGATGCAGCGACGATGAAAAAATATTGCAGTCTGCCAACATTAACAAAGATCCAAAACAACTCATAGAAGAAGATATTGTTGGCCTACAGTTCAACTCTATTGAAGAAGCAGAGACATTATACCGGATATATTCAAAAGTATATGGTTTCAGTATTAGAAAGAACGAGGTAAAGAAAAACAAACTTGGGATGGTGATGGTCCGTAGTTGGTGTTGTTCTAATGCGGGATTCAGACACAAGAAATACAAGGAAGCTCCTAACAGGGTTCGTGAGCCAATAAGTGAAAGCAGAAGTGGTTGTAAAGCAATTTTTCGTATTGGGTACACCGATTCTACAAAGATGTGGGTCCTCAAAAAAATTTATGTACTTCACAACCATAGCCTAGCGAATGATTATGAAACAGTTTTTTTGAGATCCCATCGTAAGATATCACCCGTAGAGTTAGAAGAAGTTAAGCTAATGAAGCAATCAGGGATGGGGACTAGAGCGATGTGGAATTTAATTGTCCCCAAGAAAGGTGGCTGGGATAAGGTTAGATAGATAAAAAAGGATTTATACAACGCTTTAGCTCAAGATAGTAGAGCACTAGACGATGTTGATGCTACGATAACACTTACATTTCTTCAATCTGAGGAGGGCATTGACCCAGATTTCTTCTACGCGTACAAGGTAGACGAAGATTCCAG
Organism: Iris pallida; assembly: GCA_029216955.1. NCBI lineage: Eukaryota > Viridiplantae > Streptophyta > Magnoliopsida > Asparagales > Iridaceae > Iris > Iris pallida. The sequence goes on along the minus strand of JANAVB010023995.1, from coordinate 8,233,574 downwards.
ATTGACCCATCTCTTTTGGGCTGATGGTGCATGTCGATTCGATTACGAATTATTTAGAGATTCACTAGCATTTGATTCTACATAAAAAACAAATAGAAGTCAAATGTCGTTGGTGGTTCTAGTGGGTACAAACAATCATGCAATGACTTGTGTGTTTGGGTTTGCAATGATCCATAATGAGACTGCAGAGACATATTCTTGGGTTTTAGAAAAATTCTAAGAGTGTATGAATGGCAAATTACCAGTACAGTTCTCACGGATGGTTGCAGATCCATGAATAAAAGAATTGAGGATTTAATGCCCAGCGTAGTTCATCGAATGTGCTCATGGCATATCCTAAACAATGCAGCCAAACATGTACACCGAGAGGGTTTTCATAATAAATTGAGTCTTTTGATTAAAAGTTATATCGTACACTTGCTACTTTACTTTGAAGTATGTTGTTGTTACAATATTACAACTTTAGTTACTGTCCATATTTTCTAAACAGGTACTATTCAGTCGAAGAATTTGAAAACCGTTGGCAGCAGATGCTAACAGAATATAATGTAGAGAACAATGAGTGGACCACTGCATTGTACAGAATGAGGCAGCGATGGGCAGACATATTCCTACGTGGAAATTATTTTGGCGGTTCTACTGCAACAAATAGATGTGAATCTATGAACGCATTTCTGAAAATATTTTTGAATGAGAAGCTGCCACTATGGAAGGCCCTTCAAAATTGTGACTACGGTTTGGCGGCCTTACGTTACGGCTAGATGAGTAAGCATGTCACTGATAAACTCTCAATACCAGTTGTGAATCAAACAAGCATGGCCGTGATAGAAGATAAATTTGCCGCAATTTACACTAAAATGGTGTTTATAGAGGTAAGGAAGGAAATCATACGTTCTGAAGCATATACTGTTCTCCATCATCACATCATAAGAGAGGCAGAAGTTTGTACTATCCAAAAGTATATGTCGCCAAGCAGTGTTAACCGGAAGGTTACATTTGATCGGGCCGACAACATCATAAAATGTGAATGCTTGTGGATGGAGATCAAGGGGATTCCTTGTAGGCATATTTTTTCAGCAATGAAGAGATTGCAAATTGGAGATATTCCAAAGAACTTGATAGAATCTCGTTGGCTCAAGGATTGCAAAGAGAGTTATCTCTCCGGACCTGGCGTAGAAAAAAGATTCATCCATCCAGACAGTATTGAGAGCAGAAGGTATGGCCGTATTAATGAACAAGTTAATCTTCTTACATACTATTGTAAAAAATCAAGCAAAATTCAAGAGAGGGGAACGGAGTTGATGTCGTCTGTTCTGATGGAGTTGAAAAAATGGTGACCGATATTGGTGAAGAAGAACAAATGGTAACTGATGTAGTTCATGGAGTGCATGAATCTTTAAAAGAGCCAAATCTGGTAGAAACAAAAGGAAGGCCTTCTTAAGGGAAATCAAGCCAGTCTACAGTAAGTCAGACTATACCGAAGCCTAGAACTTGTAGACTTTGTAAAAAATCGGGTCATGATTTTCGTAATTGTAAAGTACGAAAGTGAAATAGCGACAAAGAGCAAATGGAATCAAATGAAACGTCGTTGAATTAAGACAATGTCTTTCCTATGTTGCAAGATGCCATTCACACAAGACAATTAGATAAAAAATATGTTCTCCAATGCAAAAGTTTGAGAAGACAATTAGATAAAAACTTTTTATTCAACTTCCAAGACAATTTTTTCACTTCTTCTTTTTTATATGTATAAAAGTCATTTTGAAGGGGCACATGCTCACATTCGGCACATGCTCACATTCTCAATCATTTTAATACTCAATCGTTTTAATACTGGGAACGACATTCTTCGTGTAATTCAAAACGGAGAATAGCATTCTCCATTTCAAATGACACGGAGAATATCATTCTCCGTTTAAATTAAAACGGAGAATGAACATTCTAATGTGTTTATAACGCTGGGAATGTTATTCTCCGTTTCAAGTTAGAGACGGAGATTGCCATTCTCCGTTCCAAATTAAACAGCGAATAGAATCCTCAATTGTTTTAACACTGGGAATGTTATTCTCCGTGTAATTGGAAACGGAGAATGCTATTCTCCGTTTAATAAAACACGGAGAATAGCATTTTCTTTCGTTTTAACTCTTTCAATGCCATACTCCGTTTAATTGGCACAAAAAACGTGATGGAAACATGTTTAATTAACAAAATTTGACAACATATTTAAGAATGTGAAGTTTCTAATCTCAATATTTCAATTTTTCGAATATTTGATTAAATTTTTGAACGTATTTTTTTTTGCATTGAGACGTTCTATACTCGTAAAATTGAGAAGGGACAGATTCATTGGTATTAATTTTTGAATATTTAATTAATATTTGAGTAAAATTGAAACCCTCAAAGTTGGCAGAATTCGAAGGGGCAGATTCATTGGTATTAATGGCTTATAAATGGCAGTAGTTGGGAGAGTTTGTTCTCGTCTTACTTAGCTTTACTTGAGAAGGGGCAGATGCATTGGTATTAATGCAAATTAATTGAATTGAATTCGAAGTGACTGCAACTTGGCGCATGAGTTCGAGTTGTTCCTTACCTATAAATGGCAGTAGTGTAGGGAGAGTTTGTTCTCGTCTTACTTAGCTTTTCTTGTGGAGATGGACTCCACCGATCCCCTGTCTTGGCAAGATGCTTTCCTCTTGGTTGTCGATCTCCTCGTTTGAAGAAGCTTTGGTAGTAAAGTCCTTCAGAAGACTGAGATGTGCCTAGTGGACTGTCCGTGTTCATGTACTTCATCGACTGTGTGCCATGATATTGGTTTCTGGAAGAGCCCCAAGGTTTGAGTTGATTGCCAACCCACACTCTGTCGAAGCGCCCGTACGTTGATTCGCTCGGACTCTGCACAGTGTTTCTTTGCCTCAAGGAGTTCCTTCATCTTAAGCTCCTCCTTGGCACATTGACGATGAAGTGATTTGCTCTGACGATGCACGGTGTTCCGTGCTCGTGCACTTCATCAGAAGTCTGATATGGGTCTAGTTTTCGTGTTCGTGCACTTCATTGACTGTGTGCTATGATGTTGGTTACTGGGTCCAGGATTACCGCGGCCCAGTTTTTGTTATGCTCCGATGATGCACGATGAAGTGATTTGCCTCAAGGAGTCATCCAACGGTTCTATGCTCTGACGATGCACGATGAAGAGATTTGCCTCAAGGAGTTCCATTGCTCTGACGATGCACGATGAACTGAATTCACTTCATTATGTATCGTCAGAGGAATGGAACTCCTTGAGGCAAAGGAATTCCTTGAGGCAAATCACTTCATCGTGCATTATCAAAGCAATGGAACGCCCTGAATAATGGAACTCCATTGCTCTGATTTTACTTTTACATATGAACGGAGTTCCTTTGTTCAGGGCTTTCTATTGCTCTGGCGATGAACGATGAAGTGATTTGCATCAAGGAATTCCTTTGCCTCAAGCAGTTCCATTGCTCTGCGATGCCCACACGCAGCTCACATTCAACTTTTTTCTTGTTAGTAGGATTTTATGTAGTAGTTCAGACTTTCATATGTAAATAAAAGTCAAACTTTTTATGGTTTTCACAATGTAAATGTAACTCAAAAATGATTTTATTATAAATGACAGAGCAGAGCAGACATTAAAAAAGACAGAAGTTCCTTGCCCAATTACATAATTACGTTATTGTTTTACAATGTCATTGCTAGGTTGGTGGTGTTACATATTTTCTTGAAAACAAATTCTTAGCCCATACAAACCTCATCATTGTAGTCTTCTTAGCCCATACCAACCTCGTCATATTCTCATCAAGCTCATCTTCATTTTTTGTTTCAAACTAAACGGAGAATAACATTCTCCGTTTCAAAAGACACGAAGAATGTCATTCTCCGTTTAAATAAAAATGGAGAATGAATATTTTAATGTGTTTTACCACTGGGAATGTTATTCTCCGTTTCATATTAAACGGAGATTGTTATTCTCCGTTTCAAAATAAACGGTGAATAGAATCCTCAAACGTTTTAATTTAAACGGGAAAGTCATTCTCCGTTTAAATAAACAGAGAATGCCATTCTCAGTTCCAAATAAAATGGAGAATATAATCAGAAGGGGTAGATTCATTGGTATTAATGGCATATAAATGGCAGAATTCATTGGTATTAATGGCATATAAATGGCATATTCATTGGTATTAATGGCATATTAATGGCATATAAATGCCATTCTCCGTTCCAATTAGGTACAATAGTACACGAAGAATGGTATTCATTTGGCAGAATTCGAAGGGGCAGATTCATTGGTATTAATGGCATGTAAATGGCAGTAGTTGGGAGAGTTCTTTCTAGTCTTACTTAGCTTTATTTGAGAAGGGGCAGATGCATTGGTATTAATGCAAATTAATTGAATAGAATTCGAAGTGACTGCCACTTGGCGCATGAGTTCGAGTTGTTCCTTGTCTATAAATGGTAGTAGTTTGGAGAGTTTGTTCTAGTCTTACTTAGCTTTACTTGAGAAGGGGCAGATGCATTAGTATTAATGCAAATTAATTGAATAGAATTCAAAGTGACTGCCACTTGGCGTATGAGTTCGAGTTGTTCCTTGCCTATAAATGGTAGTAGTTGGGAGAGTTTGTTCTAGTCTTACTTAGTTTTACTTGAGAAGGGACAGATGCATTGGTATTGATGCAAATTAATTGAATTAAATTCGAAGTGATTGCCACTTGATGCATGAGTCCGAGTTGTTCATTGCATATAAATGGCAGTAGTGTAGGAAGAGTTTGTTCTCATCTCACTTAGCTTTTCTTGTGGAGATGGACTCTACCGATCCTCCGCCTTGCAAGACGCTTTCCTCTTGGTTGTCGATCTCCTCGTTCGAAGAAGCTTTGGTGGTGAAGTCCTTCAGAAGACTCAGATGTGCCTAGTGGACTGTCCGTATTTGTGCACTTCATCGACTATATGCCTTGTTGGTTTTTGGAAGAGCCCCAGGGTTTGGGTTGATTGCCAACCCACACTCTGTCGAAGCGCCCGCACGTTGATTCGTTCGGACTATGTACGATGTTCCTTTGCCTCAAGGAGTTCCTCTCTCAAGCTCCTCCTTGGGACGTTGACGATGAAGTGAATTGCTCTGACGATGCACGATGTTTCGTATTCGTGAACTTCATCAGAAGACTGAGATGTGCCGAGTTTTCGTGTTCGTTCACTTCATCGACTGTGTGCCATGATGTTGGTTACTGGGTCCGGGATCGCCGTAGCCCAGTTTTTGTTATGCTGGAAGAGTCACATGAACTCCGACGATGCACGATGAATTGATTTGCCTAAAGGAGTCATCCAACGGTTCCTAGGCTCTGACGATGCACGATGAAGTGATTTGCCTCACTTTATCGTGCATCGTCAGAGCATAGGAACCGTTGGATGACTCCTTGAGGCAAATCACTTCATCGTGCATCGTCAGAGCAAGAGCAAGAGGAATTCCTTGAGGCACAGGAACAGAAGCAAAGGAATTCCTTGGCACTCAAGGAGTTCCTTTGACCACAGGGAATGTTATTCTCCGTTTCAAGGTACACAGAAAATTTTGTTCTCCGTTCTGAAATAAACGGTTAATAGAATCCTCAATCGTTTTAATTTAAACGGGAAAGTTATTCTCCGTTTCAAGTTAAACGGAGAATAGCATTTCTCAATCGTTTTAATACTGAGAATGGTATTCGCCATCTAATTCAAAACGGAGAATAGCATTCTCCGTTTCAAATGACACGGAGAATGTCATTCTCCGTCTTATTCAACTTTTTCTTGGTAGTAGGATTTTATGTAGTAGTTCATAATTTCATATGTAAATAAAAGTCAAACTTTTCGTGATTTTGACAATGTAAATGTAATTCAAAAATGATTTTATTATAAAAGACAGAGCTTATAAAAGACAGAAGTTTCTTGCCCAATTACATAATTACATTGTTGTTTTACAATGTCATTGCTTGGTTCGTGTTACATATTTGCTTGAAAGCAACTTCTTAGCCCATACCAACCTCATCATTGTAATCTCCTGGTGAGTGTCATCGTCATTTTCTTCGGGTATTTCGAAGGGAGTAGTCATCAACATCTTTATATAATACGCCGTGTACAAGAGGCAGTTGGGTGCCTGTTGTTGTGGGCAATTTGGAGAACAATTCAGCACTTTGCTCTCATACTCCATCTTCGTCGGGCATCTCTCTCTCATCATATCAACTTTTCTCCCGACGAAAGGCTCTAAGGTCTTCTTCATTAATTCTGCATCTATCTTGCCCTTTTCGTACGTGGTTTGCCTCAAAGAGTTGTATTGTGTCCAGTCGTAGGAGATAAAGTTGAATGTGAGCAGAGTATAGTGTCTGATGGATAAATTAAAGAGTGGGATGAATAGCAACTCTATGTCGTCCTACAAACCCATGACGAAGTCTACTACATCTGTTTTGAAGTCTTCAAGGGCGCCGGCTTTTGCGTTTGGTTCATTGGCACGTTCAACGATGTTCTGTTTCCCAAAAACAAAACACAATATCATGAGTAATTTTTTTCTGTCATTTTTCATCGGTGTACACATGAATATGGATTTTCTCTTTGAATTCTTACAATGTGTGGGGCATCAAGAATGCAGACCACTTATGTGTTTGGGGCGCCGGCTTTTGCTTCTGGTTCAATGGCACGTCCTTTGAACTAGACGGGGCCTATTTTCTATTAATGCCTTGAATTTCTCTCAGCTTCCTTATTATTAGGTTCAATATGCCAGACTCCATGTCTTCATAGTTGAGTATGTCTTGCAGGTCTATTGCCGACAGCTGGACTGAAACTTCATTTTCACCCGCTTTCGGCGAAAATAAGTATATAATATATCTGCACAAAATTTAGTTTAGATTAAATTAATAGAGATTCTCATTACATAATTGTGAAAAAAGTCTAGAAAAAATAAAAAAAAGGGTTCAGAATACATACTCTGGACACTTCTTTTGGGGAATTACGATGTCGATGTATTGCTTCTTCAGCTCTTCATCCGCATCTTTCCAAAGTAAGTGTTCATCGCATTCCCTTAGTATGACACAGTTCTTCTTTAATTCATCCATTTTGATGCCTCTTCCGGATTTCGGAGCGGCATTAATCTTTCGCTTTTTATTAGCCTCTCTAACTGTATTCTTTTCCAAGGGAGTAACATCTTCAACGGCTAATGGCGCTGATAGTTTTCTGAACCTCTTTTCCCCCGATCCTCCACATCTTTTGGCTTCTTTTGGAGCAGCAAGTTCAGCAGCTGCTTGAATCTCCTGACGCTGCAATACTACAACCATGGCTTCGAGATCAACGATTTTCGTATCCTTTTTAATCGCTTCAATATTCAACGATTCAACTTTATTTTGAAGCTCCCTTTTCTCCTCAACGAGCCTTTTATTTGTTTCTCTGAGTTCCTCGGTTGTTTGCACTAAAATAAAAAAAACAACAATGCAATGTATGATATGAATCTAACACGGAGAATGACATTCTCCGTGTAATATAATATGGAGAATAGCATTCTCTGTTTGAAATTACACGGAGAATAACCTTTCCAGTATCGAAATGATAGAGAATAGCAATTATCCGTTTCAAATAACACGAAGAATGCCATTCTCCGTGTTATAATACACGGAGAATAGCCATTCTCCTGGAAGATTACAAATTAGAAATTTGAAATAGAAAAGATTTTACCTTGTGCATGTAGCTCTGCAATAAGAACAAAATTATGCTTTCTCAAATCTTCCAGTTCATGCACAGAGCTCTCCATCACAACGTTGACTGCACGTTGTTGCGCTTCTTCTGCCTCAAGCTCTTTCAGCTTTTTTTTAAGTATGGCATTCTCAAGGTTGGCTGCACGTAACTGCGCTCCTTGTGCCTCCATCTCTTTTAACTTTTTTTTTAGTTCTTAATTCTGCGCATGAATATCAGAATAATGTCTTCTTAAATCCTCCAATTCTTTTGCTGAGTCGTCCATCACAGTGCCCATTTCATGATGCTGTGCTATCCGTTGTTCATCAAAATTATCCCCACCTGCTTCTTGGTGTTCTTCTTCTCCCTCTTTTTCAACTTCTTCTATAGGTTGCTCATCTTCTTTGTGTCATTCTTCTTCCCCAACAGGTATAACCAGATCTTCCAACATCATCTTCGATCTCAACTTGTTGTGATATTCGGCCTTGAGGTAGTTTGAGATTTCGTACCCATTCCATGTAAAAAATCTTGGGTAATCAAGAATTGGGACGAACTTCCTTTCCACAAATTTACTGTGTTCTGCAAACCAATAGAGGAAGTATATTGTGCAACCTTCTAATTTGTGGAAAGCCATTGAGTAATCCCCCCGTTCAGTTTTGCTTCTACTCCTCTTTATTGTATCCATTACATATGCCATGATTAACCTTGGCCAGCATATATTGTTGATGACGTCTACACTGTCTACCAAGGCCAAGAATCTGTACGACAAATTTGAACCGCCAGACTTTGTGAAGAATACTGTTTGGCACAAGTGGAAGATTATTAGCTTGGCCAAATCATCTGGATTAACAGAGTTATCTCCGCCACGAAGCCTTCGTAACAATTCAAAGAACTTATCTCTCACTTCCTTATTCGTGACTTCTGAGTGTTTGCCTTTAGTATTAGCCAGCAATCTTGTGAAGTGATCTCTATACCGGCCCAATGATGCTGGTGGTGTGGGCTGTTGTTGTTTTTCCTTTATCAATCTTCTGTAAAAAAACATCATTATCGCTTTCTTCATTCAGCGGTAGACCGAAGATGACTGCCATATCGTCGACGCTTGGCACAATTTTAACAGTGGTGCTCAATTCAAAACACTCGACGCCATCTTCTTCTTCTGTGTAACTTGTAATTAAATTCTCAAGCCCTTCCGTTACCTTGGCCAATTCAGATACGTGGACTCTGTTTTTGTAGAAAATCTCGACAAAATTCTAGAAACCGATATTCTTCAAGGAATCAATAACTGGCTCAGGTAAACGGCCAACATCTTGATTGACCTCCTCCATAAGATTTAGCATTGGCTTGAAGGTAGAATGGAAAAGTCTTGAATCCCTATTCCTGACAGATTTTTTTCTACAAAACAAAAAAAACAAAAAATTAGGTCGGAGAATGGCCATTCTTATGGGTTTTAACATTGGGAATGACATTCTCCGTGTAAACTAACACGGAGAATATTATTCTCCGTTTCAAATGACATAGAGAATGTCATTCTCCGTTTAAAATAAAATGGAAAATGAACATTCTAATGTGTTATAACACTGGGAATGTTATTCTCCGTTTCAAGTTAGATGGAGAATGCCATTCTCCGTTCCAAATTAAACGGCGAATAGAATCCTCAATCGTTTTAACACTTGGAATGCTATTCTCCGTGTAATTGGAAACGGAGAATGCTATTCTCTGTTTGTAAAAACACGAAGAATAGCATTCTCTTTTGTTTTAACTCTTGTAATGCCATACTACGTTTAATTTAACACGAAGAATAGAATTCTCCGTTTCAAATTAAACGGAGAATAGCATTCTCTGTTTAAATTAACAAGGAGAATAGCATTCTCATGTGTTTTAACACTGAGAATGCCATTCTCCATTAAAGTAAATGGAGAATGATATTATTGATTTAATTTAGACGGAGAATGGCATTCAAAGTATAATTTGACAGGGAGAATGAACATTCAAATGCGTTTTATGACGGAGAATGTCATTCTCCGTGTAATATATACAGAATTTGCGAACATAAAATCAAAGTTATACCTTCTGTTTGCACTTCTTCTTGCACTTCTTTTTGTTTAGCAACTTCTCCATTTTTCTTCTGTGCAACTTTCTTAGAATAGGGTTTCGGTTGTTCTCCGTCTTTCCCTTTTAGATTTTTTGTAACTGGTGTATCTTCTTTAATTGGTGATGCTGCCGGTGATGATTCTGCCGCTGATGTCGACATGGTGTGAAGATTGCGAATGAAAAGGAAGGTTTGAAGATTTTGGAGGAGAATGACCTAGGTTTGAGTACAGAGTGGAGTATGGAAGAAGAGGAAGAATCGAAACGATTTTTCTTTTTTTTTGTAATAAGAGGGTTCGGGGGTGTTTTAAATTAATTAGAAGGGCAAAAATGTCATTCGATGGAAGGGCAAAAAGAATCGAAACCGTTTGGACTCCTTTATGCTTAATTATATTAATTAGAAGGGCAAAAATGATTCTGCTTAATAAAAAAGAATCGAAGCCATTTGGCAAAAATGTCATTACAACTCAACAAAACAAATGAACATAATACATTAGATATAAAAGAAGAAGGAAAAAAATCATCGTCTTCCATATTCAATCATTTTAGATTGGACTCCTTTCTGCTTAATTATATTATATAAGCAACTTTTTAGTACTTCATTGTGCTCTGAAGTTGTAATCCATTCAGTAGCTTTGCGTCTTTCTATTACCGCATCAAACTGCATATAACAAACATAACATCAAAAATATTGCTTAAAAAGTGTAAGTTTTTGACGACATATTTTCAGACTTACATTGAGAAAACGGTAGTCTAGACTACATCGGTCTTTCATGAATGCAATTACAAAAATCCTACAACCAACAAAATTATCTTGGCGGGGAACATAAGAACGACGTTTTATTCCAAAAGTAGAAAAGCTGAACCTAGCATCTCTCAACTTCAAAATCTCTTCTTCGAGAAAGAGATCCAAATTTGAAAGCTACAATTACCAGAATACAATATGTATTAGTATAGAGCGTATCTTGTACCCAATTCATAAAAATTTATGAATATGAGCTTACTATTTCTTTTATGACTGTTTTGTTTTGAATCGGATCATCTTTAGATGCAAGTGAGTCCCAAATTTCAACAGTCCTTGTTTTAACCAGAACTATTGCAAGAGTATAGTGTTCGTCCAAAAGAATGGGTATGTATATCGGAATCAGGATTAATTAGGTAAAACAAATTAGTAAATTTTCAGAAAATTAGGATTAATATTTAAACAGAAATATATTAATAGCTCGTTACAAATGCTTAAAGATCCCATGTAATCCTGAAAATATTTGTACTTCTTCCATATTTCATGAAGCTGTTTGTCCGATGTAGGTAACGTTTCTTTCTACATACACATCAATTAATACATTACGAAGGACAAACAAACGAGAAAATTGTTAATGCATATTCATTGAAGAATAAAATTCTCACTCACCGATATCCTTATTGGTAAAAACCATACATTAGCTTTATTGGAGGTTCTTTTTCGTTCCTCCGCGGTGAGAAGAGCAGAGACAATGCCTACAATCTGAATAAATAATTAAAAATGTCAGCGATGGAATCGAAGTAAACATAGATGGCATCTAAGAAGAAATATAGTATCTATACATACCCCATTTTTAATTCTCGTTAAAGGAGCTAAGGTCTTTATTTCAAACCGAGACACATAGATTTTGTTGCAAGATGATATTATTTCTCTAAGAAAAGAAAATAATAAATTAGGAGAAAAAAACTGTTGGAATTAAATCAAAACTCATATTACTTACTCGTCAGGTCTATCATCGGCAAAAATATAGTCGTAATAACTCGAAGAACCACTAGTACAATTGCTAGGCTTCGAGGTTGAACCCCTTGTTAAACTTTTCGATAGTGTGACCGGATCTAAATTTCCACGCATTCTTTTCGAAGAACTGCTAAAGTCAGTTTCTTCTGTAGGATGCAATACGAGAATTCGGTCCAATACTTTACTATGATTCTTTAGCATCACGTCCTCCTCATCGGAAGATTCAACGTAAACCTCCTTCACATTATTAAATACTCCAGATGAAGATGTATTCTTCAAAGCTAGAGATTCTTCAATCTTCTCAAAACACCGAGATAAATTCATTTGTTCAATTTCTAATGAATAAAGCTTAGAATTGATCTTTATAACTTAGCTGAAATCGTCGATAGATGTTCTTCAATCTTGCACAACATAAGCGAAATAAAGGTTTCATTTGGAGCTGGCAACCAATCTTCTATGCCTTCTACATTTCCCACCACACGAGTAGACATCTTGAGAACAAGAAAACTATTATATTTTAGAAAACTATTCTATGTATTTCAGAATGAATAATTGTACTATGAAACAAGAAAACAATTGTATATAGCAAGAAAGAAGTACAAAAAGTGAGGAAGATGGAAAGACAAATAAATTTCGAGACTAGCAAACAATCTACTAGCCGTTTGATTGAGGAGGGCTCGAGGAAGATATACTAGCCGTTTGAAAAGTACAAAAGGTTATCATGATCAACTTCAATTAATGAACACTATTAGAGGTTTAATTCTGTTTGATTGAGGAACTCGATGAAGTCTGCCGCGAACCGAAACTTCTTCTTCTTTCTTTCTTCATCTCCGTTTCTCCTTCCACACCACCACCACGGCGTGTAGCTTTATAACAAAAATATTAAATTGTTAGATGAAACAAAAAAAATAATTATGGAAAGATTACTAATTCAAAATCAAACAAAACATATATTCATAGAAAATATAAGATTAAAGATGAAAGTGTCACAGAAGCAACACCACAATTTTACAACAACTAAGCAGACTCTGCTAAGCAATTACTAAAATTAGGGATTGTGTCCTTCTTGGATTTAATTTACACAAAGAAGGGATTTGAGAGAACGAGCTTTTATCGGCTTCCTAAATGTACCATTCTCCGTCCTAAATATACCATTCTCCGTCCTAAATGTACCATTCTCTGTCCTAAATGTACCATTCGTCGTCGGTGTCATCATCTAGATCACCAGCGGCGGTGGTGTCGTCTACATGGCCTACAGAACTGGACATACTATGTCCTTAGGGATTGTGTCCGTCTTGGATTTAATTTACACAAAGAAGAGATTTGAGAGAACGAGCTTTTATCGGCTTCCTAAATGTATCATTCTCCGTCCTAAATGTACCATTCTCCGTTCTAAATGTACCATTCATCGTTGGTGTTATCATCTAGATCACCAGCAACGGTGGTGTCGTCTACATCGCCTACAGACCTGGACACAATGTGTCCTTAGGGATTGTGTCCTCCTTGGATTTAATTTACACAAATAATAGATTTGAGAGAACGAGCTTTTATCGGCTTTCTAAATGTGCCATTCTCCGTCCTAAATGTACCATTCGTCGTCGGTGTCACCATCTAGATCGCCAGCGGCGATGGTGTCGTCGTCTACATAGCCTATAGACCTGGACACACTGTGTCCTTCTTTTTCGGTCGACACACAATTATTGTTTTATATACGTAGTTGCACAAAATATTAAATTACATGGACGAAAGAGAAAGTAAATATGAGTTAGTTTAGGGTGTTCATTGAAAAATTGCATTGAAGAATGACCTGCTATAGCAAGTTAACTGGAGGTCAAAAGTCAAAAACAATATTAAATGATGTCTCCTGTATTATTTCATCAGAATTTAATCTGAACCGTTGGCAAGGTGAGGACCGGGGGACACCAACCCTCTCCCTGGAATCTAGACTATGGAGGGCTCGGTGGGTTGGTCGATAGCGTCTTACACCGACCTCTATTAAAGCGAAGGTACCGTGGCGCCGCAGATACCGAACTTTTCTTGCGTTTGGAGGCCAGGTTTGCCTCTGTATTGGAATGATCACTATTCTGAATGCCAAGAGCCGTGTCGAAGGCATGTTCGACCTCCAATATTCTAGTTGGAATCGAGGGGACATGTTCCAGGTGGTCTGCCATGGCCGAATGACGGCGTATTCTTTGACCGCCTCCTCTGGTGAGCTAATCTCAGCAATCCGCTCAAAGTAATCTCGCAAAAAGGGTGGAGAATCCATAATAATAAGACCAGTCGTGATGTGGGTCACCTCGAATGTTCGAACACGACCAGTGGCATCCACATCGTTGGTGTCCTCTGCGGCTATTTCAGGGTCTTCTCCAGCCTCGACATCCCCTGGTGCCTGACTGGTGTCCGAAGGGATATGCTCAACATGTTCCTCGGGTTGATCCTTATCGAGGATGTTGAATTTGTTGGCAAGGTTGAGAGGAGTGGATACGGTGTGATCGTTGGAACTCTTCTTCAGAACTGTGAGAGATAATGTGGTTCCTTCTGTGTGGAAGATCCTTTCCACAGATGTTTGCCTGATGTTCAGAAGCATGTCCGGCTGGAAATATGTGCCATTGAGGGGATTATCAATGGCATTGCTGTTATGCTCCTGTGGGGGGTCTGATAGTTCTGTGGTAGGGGTTTCAAATTCGTTGTTAGAGTTGAGGCAAGGAGCTAGAAAGCGCATGATAGCTCTGTTCGAGGAGGTTGGTTCTTGAGTGTCAAAATTTTCAGCACAGGCTTGAAACTGAGTGTAGGTGTTCGGTAAGAGAAGGATCGGGGATTTGGGGGATTGGTTGTTAGTCCTGGTCTTATGGGGTAGGGAACTCTTTCGTATCTCTTTCTTCTTCAGTTCTGGTGAGAACGATAACAATGCTCAATGGTTTGGCCGCTCATATGGCAGTATCTGTAGAAGATGATATTGTTATCGTAAATAATTTACTGGGTGTGCAACCTGTGGCCGAGGGAGATTTGAATATGCTTGGGAAGATCCTTCGATAGGTCAAGCTCCATACAAATTTTTGCGTAGTTAGCTTTAGATAGGTTTCTAGTTTCTTCTGCCATAGCGATAAACATGCCAAAGGAGTTAACAAAGTGCTTGAGGGCCACGGGGAGGAAGCAGATGAGTGGGAGATTGGGTAGGGTCACCCATGATGAGACAGTCGCGGAGTCAACCTTGGTGTTGAAGTCTTGGGACCATCTGACGATTTTTATGGCGTGGGAATCTATCATTCCTGTGAATTGAATCCAAACGTTCTTGTGGTCAGATTCAGACGATAGGTATAGTAGAATGTGCTTGGAATCTAGGGGGCCACCCTATATGCCGAAGTGAGCCTCCAGCTAGCAATCACTTCCTGGACCCTCTGAAGTTTCGGGCAGCCGATGGCAAACTTGAGGGCGAAGGTTAAAGAGGTAGACATCGACGCCATTTCTGAGTCAGAGAATGGCACCATGATCTCGTGCGGGTTCGTCGCATAGTCAGCTTCGGGGAGGTCACTATCAAAATAGATCTGTAGGGTCCTGACCAAGCGATCAGGTCTGAGCTTGTCGGAATGAGACTGGACGCTGGGCTATTGAGGGACAGAGGAAGGCCAATTTTCGTGTGGCGCATTTACTGAGCTGTGATAGATAAACCCACTGGGGTCTCGAAAGGTGGCGTGTGGAGAGCAGCAGAAGGGTGAGGAAGTGTCGTACCATCTTGGTATAATCTGGTACGCGGGGGCGCCAAGGCATCAGCCGCTGACGACTCAGGGATATTCTGGGGCACGGGGGCCTCAACCAGGGCTGGTGAGGAATCCGTAGGTAAAAGACGTAGCGCAAGCCCTATGAGGCATCAGGAAAAGATAGGTGGGGCACGGATTGTGCCGCTGATGGAAGTTGGGCCGAAGCCGGTGAGCTGTTGTCCGGTGCCACTCGGAATATATATGCTCTCTCTTGAAGGAGATTGGCAGTGCCAATAATCTGACCCGAGGGGGGCACAGGGGAGTGATGACCCAGGGTGGCCCATCGAAGAGCGCCCCGGAGGGGTCGGAAGGCCCTGCGCCAATAGTGGAATGCGCCAGATCAAGGTGGGAATCCATGCCCTCCGAAGGGTAGGCGCCTACTGAGGTCGCGCCATGGCAGCCATGGGCCACGAACGGCGAAGCACACGCTGGTGCGTGCCTAAAAGTAGCGAGTTTAGGTAGCATGTCGGGGAAGGCGTCCATAGGTTGTCACGACCCACACCCTGATTAAGGGCACGAGAATGTTGGTACGTCCAGCCTACGCTGTAGTGTCGACGGTAGAACGCTGTATAGGCCGCCTACAATATCTATCAACTAACAATATAAATCATATAACCTTTAACTCCACCTTTCTAAATATTATAGAATTTAAAATTTTTATATCAAATAATGACTTGGGAATTTTTATTATATTTAATATAGGTGAAGAGCTTAGTTATCAATTAAATTTTACTTTGGGCTTTAAGTCATTTTAAAACCTTTCTTATAGTTGGGCCTATTACTGAAGCCCACAATCAATAACATTTAATCCTGTGGAAAGGATTACTTTCCTGCTACTGAGCTCTTAACAATGAAGGCCTCTTTCAATTTCAAATTCTAACGGCCATGGCAGCCATGTGCTTTCCTTCTCCTCTCTAACAAACTTGTCAGAGCCAAATTCCCGCTAGTAGGTTAGCCTAATCCTCACGCCAACCTTCAGCTATTTAAACTCCCTTTTCTCCTTCAATCATTGCTCATCCCTTCCAAATTTCCTGCAAGAAAGCTCGAGCAGAGATGGCGAATTGCAGATCCTTGGAGAAGAAGACGATGATGATGAAGACGACGACATTCTCAACTTCATAGAGCAGCATCAATCCTTCATCGAAATTTAGATCAGTAAGCACTAAATCCTTAAAGAATTTATTGGTTCTTCCTCTGATTTTATTTCGTATATTTAATTTTGAGAGTGATCGATTTCCTTCTCAAGATTTTCTTTCATCAAATTGATGTTCGTGGTTTGATCTATCTTTTTGGCCTGATTAATCGATCCATTGTTGAGGTAATAAATTATTCAGAATAGTAATGATCTCAAATATGTTCCTCTTTTGATTTATTCTCAATTTACTGTATCAAGTTGTAGATCGGTTGAGGAGTAATTTGATTTTGTTCTGTGCTCGAACGATTTGGTGGATTGAGAACTCCAACCGTTTGATTGTTTTACCCAACCAATTGAGCCTGGTAAGATTGATCACCTTGTCTCATTTTCCTTAGATTGATTCTAGATAGGCTAGTACGATCAATCGACTCATCTGTTGTGTCTGGAAAAGGATGTGTCAGTATGATAATCCTTTGTTCTTTGGTTTGACTCAGATTTTAGATCAGTTGGATACAAGGACCCTGTCCAAGCACTGAAGGTTGTGTCGTCGAGACATCAACCCAAGGCTATTTTCAGGTAAATCTTCTAACCTTTGCAAATCAGATTTGTTAGATGCATATGAACAGATTGGGTAATAGTCGATTTGGCCATGGTATATGAAGCCTGTTCTTAATCTAACAACTGGATGTTCTACCTGTGTGGGACTGGAATGTATCGACTTGTGGACTGCCCTTGAGACCACTTACTTATGAACCTTCAACTAAAGTATTTTGTGTATTCTTGATAGGATTAATACTATAGTAATAAATTTGGACTGTGGAACCTAGACAGGATTTACACTTGAGTTTATTGTGTTCATTTCGACCTTGCAGTTCTGAACCAATACCTGTAGATTAATCCATATTTAATGATGAGGGTGTGTTGACTGAACAATGATATAATAGGATGGTAGAGACTGTTTTCAAGGAGGAAATTATGGTGTCAGTCCTAAACCAAGACTGATTTCTAATTCCAGAACTTCAATTCATACAAGGACTGTTATATCAGTTAGCATGACTCTTAATCATGTTGACTCTCCTGAACCATGGGGATTTTTAGCCTAGAGTCTTGGGCTGATAGCTAGCCATATGTGGGAGAGGGCAAGGTGAAATGTCTAAGAAGTTCCAAACATTCCTTCGAGTTTAAGCATGTATCATGATTTACCAATTGGTTTAGATTGCAATCAGTCATAAAGTATTCAGGATTTAAATTTAGTCTTGGGCCTAACTCGATATATATATCAATTGAGTTATGGACTGATAACTGGGAACCTGTTCAGTCCTAGGATTAGACTGAAATATGTTGATACAGTAGCAACATTTTTAGGAAGAAATTAGACTGGGTATGTGATGACAGGATGAGTGGTAGGCTCTGTTCTGGACTACAGATGTACTTTAATCCAGATTGGTGTATCAGTCTTGACTAAAAGACTGAATAGGCCATGTCTGGAACCAACTGATGTGAATAGCTTGATTTACTTATTTCAAACAGACTTTGTATTGGATATTCAATCTAATTGCAGTGAGTTTAAATGTATGGTTTTAACATTTGAACAATAGAACTTGGATACATGTGGTACCTGAGCTGTGTATTTCCCTGGCAACATATACTTTACCTTAGTTCCAGATCACTGAAGCTAGTAAAACCTAGGAATTTATATAACAGGCTATGTATAACAGTCTCACCATTGTCCTGCAACTTGAACAAACATCCTGCCACTGTTAGCAATCCTGTTAGGGACTGTATAGGTTGGTCTTAGTTATTTTCATATCTAAGTCTTAATTCAACTTGTAATTTTAAGGCATAACCTACCTGGTAACAAATTAAGGTTTCGTGTTAGGTATTTTCACTTAGAGTTCAGTAGGTATATTTTTCTATAATCTGTTGATGTCTTTAACTGCTGCTAATATATGATGGTTAACTCGTAGTATTAGAGGAAACCTGTATTTTTAGCCTATGGCAGTGAAGTGCCATTGCTGGTTAAAGAACTGTGAGGACAGCCCTGTTGGATTGATTCCTGGGACCAACACCTTTTGTATCAGTCTTGTTAAGACTGATAGGTTTTAGTGTGTCTGTAATTACAGTGTCTAATTTCCTAATTTTAAGCTATTCAGAAGAAAGGTCAACCTGGTATTTTGTACTGTTACTGCAGCTCTAAACTTGGGTTCCAACTTGAGTTGACACATGAGATTGTCACAACATCCTCCATCCTTCTCAGATGTTGTGATTGAATTCCAATTTGGGTATCTATGAACTGCTGAATTTTATCATAATATGAAACTGAGGCACTAAGAGCAATCTATGGTTGTCCTATGGAATAAAGACTAATATGGAACCTTAGGCTAGGATGAAGGATGACTATTGTCAGGTCCTATGTATCTTTCAAATCTTTTATAGCAAGCTTAGGAAGAATGACCTTGATGCCCTACAAATACCTTGTGTAATATATATGTATGAAACCAATTAGTATATTTATGAATCTTCCATAATTGGATTATGGCTTAGGCTAGAATTGTGTTATGCTTAGAAATATCATGTTTCAGAATAGATTAGTTTCATTTTAGATACCTAGATTATGAAAGTGAGTTTTAGCTAAATAGCTATGTTTAGATGTTAATCAATTTGTACTAAAATTCTAAAACAGGATGACATCCAGCTTTACTACCCTTTCTCGATCACCCGGAGCAAGGCAAGTATACTCCTCGGATTTGTTCATTTCTCATGTCTTTCATATCCATTCTTGTATTTCCTTGATGACACGATATATTACGGTATTGTCTGGTTTCATGTTCCATGTATCATTTGCGTCTGGAAGGGGAAATACTATAGATATGTGATCAAACCCTGTTGCTACTCATGTGAATAGCTTGGGTCCCGTACCGTGCACACGGGGCCAAAGCCGTACCATTTCAGGTTCATTGCATCTACCCAAGCCGATCACAATCTAGATGTATTTTATTATTGCACATGTCAGGATTCAGTTTGTATTTTAGGATTTCATGGTTGTATTTCATGTTCAGGTTGTACTTCATGTTCAGGTTGTATTTTATGCTCAGGACTCTTACCATGTTTCCTGTTTTACTTTCAGTATTTTCTATTCAGTTCATGTCTTGTTCTCATTTCCTGTACTTTACATTTATTCCTGTTTTCTTGATTTATACCATGATGTACATGTTCATTTCTCTGGATATACTAGCTCCGCTCCTGACTGGATAAGTTGCAGGTGAGTTGGAGGCCTTGTGCGACACATTCTATGGCGAGGAGCCTATTGATGCAGGAGAGCTAGCTGGTGCTACTCTTGACTTAGAGGCTGCAGAAGCCTAGAGCTTTCCTTAGTTTTCCTTATTATTTCCATGTATTGAGACTAGTAGACTTTCTGTCATTTCTGGAATGTAATAAATTCTGATACTTATACTTTACTCTGGGATACATTTATAGATGCTGTGTTTTCATATTGTCTTGATATCTGGATAGTTCTCCCTAGATTGGTACAGCTTACTTTGTCGTGTCTAACGATAAAGGCTGGGCGTGTCTGACTCGTATCCGGTTATTCGGGAGCGGGTCGTGACATATTTTTAGTGGTGGCCCATGCAGGTCCATCCTAATGGTACCTAGGTCTTAGCGTACTTTTGGGGGACTTGATTACACTAGGGAAACTTGAACACAGCATAGAAAAATCGGGAATTAAAGGTATATCAGGTTTTCAGGTGCATTGATATTATAAAAACATTGTTTATTAGGTTTTTAGGGTTTGTTAATCAACGAAGTTTTCTTTCTATTACAGGATGGTCGCTACGAGGAAGACCGCGGATCAGCCCGGAGTTGCAGGCAGTTCCGGAGTCGCAGGCAGTTCAGATCAGCAGGCTGCACTGGACATTTCAGCAGATCAGCTTCCACCACCGCCTTCGATCTTTCCGCCGCTGCCCTCGACGATGATGTTTGATGGCGCCCAGGTGATGGCGATGTTCTAGCAATTTATGGAGGCCCAGAACCACCAGGCTGCACAGTTCCGAGAGGCCCAGAGTCAGCAGGCCACGCATTTCAAAGCGACCGTAGTCGACGCACTCAGGGCTCGAGGGACGGCAGCACCGGCACCAACATCAGCGGCACCTCCAGCACCACGAGCACCGAGACCAGGGACAGCCAAGGAGTACCAGAATCTCTGTCCGATGGACTTCTTGGGCGACGAGGGGATCATCTATGCTGATGACTGGCTAGTGAATGTGGAGAGGACCTTGATGATGGCGAATATTCCGGATGACATGAAGGTGGGGGTGGCTAGCATGCGACTCTTCGACTTGGCGAGATCTTGGTATCGGGAGGACCCCCAGTTGACAGAGCCCCAGCTGTCTTGGACAGATTTCAAAACTCTGTTCAAGGAGAAGTTCTTTCCAGAGGTGGAGCGGGATGAGCTGAGGATGCAGTTTGAGGCGCTGCAGCAGGGGACTATAACGGTCGTGGAGTATACTTCTGAGTTTACTAGGCTCAGTAGGTTCGCGGAGAGCCTAGTCAGAGCACCAGAGGACAGGGCCTGGAGATTCAAGAAGGGTCTGACCAGGGAGCTGCGGCACGCAGTAGCTATTAGCCAGGCGACTACCTACACGAGCATCCTGAAGATCGCCCAGGCAGTTGAGAAGGAGATGGACCCGCGGCCCAAGAGGGATAGGGACGTCGGCAGCAGCAGTTACCAAGTGCTAGCGAAGAGGGTACAGATGCAGACTCAGGCGAGGCCACATCAGCAGGCAGCAGTTCAGCACCGTCCTGTCAGAGTTCCAGCAGCTCAGCATCAGAGGCAACAGGGGATCACTTGCACATATTGCCATCGGCCGGGACACCACGTGGAGGTCTGTCGTAAGAGGCTTGGACTTTGCCTCTTCTGTGGGTCAGACGCACATCAGATGAGAGACTGTGCTCAGGCTACAGCCAGACTAGCAAGAGGACCCCGAGGAGCTGGAGGACCACCGCCTGCACTACCCAGAGCATTGCCTGCTGTACCCTAGAGAGGAGGAGCTCTACCACCCCAGCAGCAGAGGTTTGCACAGCACCAGCAGCAGCAGAGGGAAGGAGAACAGCGAGGACGTACTTACGTCTTGGCCGCAATTGAGGAGGAGGAGGCAGCTCCAGATGTCATCACAGGTTCTGTTATCATTTATTTATTTCCTGCCAATGCCTTATTTGACTCTGGAGCCACACATAGCTTTGTATCATATGAGTTTCTGCATAGACATGGCTTCACACTCAAGCCCACTAGGAGGAACTGTCAGATTATGACAGGAGGTAGGATTATGCCCGTCAGTGAGATGGTGGATTGCCCTATCACTATAGCTGGGCGGGAGCTCCAGGCTCGACTTCTAGGGATGTCTTTGCCCGGATTCGACGTAGTCCTCGGCATCGACTGGATGAGCGTGCAGTTTGCCGTAATAGACTGCCATGAAGGAAAGGTGACTTTCAGGCCGCCAGGACTTCCACCGTTCGAGATCAGCCGACGAGTTGCAGAGAGGCCAGAGGGAGTCTATTTTGGAGCTATTGTAGAAGATCAGGAGTTGCCGCATCCGCTGATTGTAGAGTATCTCGACGTCTTCCCCGAGGAGTTGCCAGGATTGCCGCCAGATCGAGATGTGGAGTTCAGCATCGACCTAGTGCCCAGATCAGCGTCGAAGTCCCAGCATTGTTACAAGATCAACCCGAAGGAAGCTGCAGAGTTGAAGGCCAGATTGATGAGCTGGAGGGCAAGGGTTTCATTCGGTCCAGTGGTTCACCCTGGGGAGCACCGGTACTTTTCGTGCCCAAGAAGGATAGGACGGTGAGGATATGCATCGATTACCATACACTCAACAACATCACGATCAAGAATAGGTACCCTTTGCCGCGGATTGATGAGCTATTTGATCAGCTGAGTGGTGCGAGGGTCTTTTCCAAGATTGACCTTCGATCGGAATATTATCAGATGAAGGTACGGGAGCAGGATATTTCGAAGACAGCCTTCAACACCCGATATGGCTAGTATGAGTTCTTGGTGATGCCGTTCGGACTCACCAATGCCCTCGCAGTATTTATGAACTTGATGAATATAGTTTTTCACAAGTATCTGGACAAGTTTGTCGTAGTCTTCATTGACGACATTCTGATTTATTCGAAGACGGAGGAGGAGCATGTGGAGCACCTGCGGATTGTGTTGGAGATACTGCGGAAGGAGAAGTTGTACGGGAAACTCTCGAAATATGAGTTTTTCTTGGACCGGGTGGAGTTTCTGGGGCATGTGGTGACTAGAGAGGGGATTTCTGTGGATCCCAAGAATATTGAAGCAGTGGAAGCTTGGGCACCTCCCACGTTAGTAGCAGAGATTCGTAGTTTCCTAGGACTAGCAGGATACTACAGGAAGTTCCTGAATGACTTTGCCAGGATAGCAGAGCCTATGACGAAGCTTACACGGAAGGACGAGGAGTTCATCTGGAGCGACGCCTGCCAGTCAGCATTTGAAGAATTGAAGAGAAGACTCACGACAGCGATAGTTCTAGCTTTGCCATCAGGGTCGGAAGAATTCGTGATCTACAACGACGCTTCAGGGAAGGGTTTGGAATGTGTGCTTGAGCAGAACAAGAAGGTTATAGCTTATGCTTCTAGACAGTTGAGGCCCCATGAGAAGAATTACCCTACACATGACTTGGAGCTTGCAGCAGTCATATTTGCCTTAAAACTGTGGAAGCATTACCTGTATGGAGAGCGAGTGGACATCTTCACGGACCACAAAAGCCTGATGTATGTTTTCACTCAGAAGGAGCTGAATATGAGGCAGCGCAGATGGCTAGAACTCATGAGGGATTTCGACATCAGTCTGCAGTACCATCCTAGGAAGGCGAATGTGGTAGCATATGCTCTCAGTCGATATCCTATTGCTATGTATCTCACTATGGACCAGCATCTACGGGAGGATCTTGGGAGCCTTGGGATTGAGATTGTTCTACCAGGATATGGAGGACAGATGATGCATATGCAGATACAGTCAGGATTGATATAGAAGATCAAGGAGACCCAGTTTCTTGATGAGGGACTCCGATGTCTCAGAGGCCAGATAGAGGCAGGATTGCTCGACGACTTCAGTATTGCAGAGGACGGATCCCTGAGGCACGGAACCCAGTTGTGTGTGCCCAAGGACTTACGGGAGGAGGTAATGCAGGAGGCCCACCAGTCATAGTATTATATACATCCTGGGTCTACCAAGATGTACAAGGATCCACGGGAGTATATTTGGTGGTATGGAATGAAGAGAGAGTGGTCGCCAGATTTGTTTCCAGATGTCTTGTGTGCCAACAAGTTAAGGCAGAGCGCCAGAGACCAGCAGGACTACTCCAGCCCTTACCTTTTCCGGAATGGAAATTGGAGCATATCACCATGGACTTCGTCTCTGGATTACCGCGTACTTCCAGTGGCAAGGACGCTATCTGGGTGATCGTGGACATACTGACGAAGTCTGCTCATTTCATTCTGTTCAGGGTGGGGCTGTCGACCGAGAAGCTTGCAGACCTTTACATGTGTCAGATCGTGAGGATTCACGGGGTGCCGGTGAGCATCGTTTTAGATCGAGATAGCCGCTTAACATCACACTTCTGGAGGAGTCTACAGATGAGCTTGGGATCACAGTTGAAGTTCAGCACAACCTATCATCCACAGACAGACGGACAGTCCGAGAGGACGATTCAGACGCTGGAGGACATGCTACGAGTTTGCGCACTCGACTTCGGCGGTTCGTGGGAGGATCATTTACACCTTGTGGTGTTTGCCTATAACAACAGTTATCAGGCTAGCATCGAGATGACCCCGTTCGAGGCACTGTATGGACGGAGATGTCGTATGCCGTTATCTTGGGACGACGTTGGTGAGAGAGCTTTTCTTGGGCCAGAGATGGTGGTAGATTCAGCTGAGAAGATCAGGCTGATCAGGGATCGTCTCAGAGTTGCGCAGGATCGGCAGAAGCACTGGGCGGACAGCAGCAGACGGCCATTGGAGTTTGCAGTTGGCGATAAGGTGTTCCTGAAGATCTCACCGACCAGAGGCGTCATTCGGTTCGACAGAGGCAGAAAGCTCAGTCCGAGGTACATCGGGCCTTTCGATGTGACAGCACGGATTGGCGAGGTGGCGTATCGACTAGCGATTCCAGCTAGCTTGGAGGGGGTACACAACTTCTTTTACGTATCTCAGCTTCGATGTTACATTCCAGACCCAAGCCATGTAGTGGATCACTCAGAGTTAGAAGTGGGTGCGAGCTTGACCTACGAGGAGCAGCCAGTAGAGATCCTGGACCGGAGGGAGAAGCGGCTGCGGAACCAAACCATTTCTCTTGTCCACATCATGTGGAGACACCACTCTCCGGGAGAGTCCACATGGGAGTGCGAGGATGAGATGCGAGAGCGCTACCCTACATTGTTCACCTGATTGTATTCTTGTATTTTGAATTTCCAAATTTTAATAAATAATTCGGGGTATTTCGTAAATCAATTTTGAACTATTTCTGAATTTCGAGGGGGGAATTTTTCAGGGGGAGAGATTTGTAACTCCAACTTTCTGAATATTATAGAATTTAAAATTTTTATATTAAATAATGACTTGGGAATTTTTGTTATATTTAATATAGGTGAAGGGCTTAGTTATCAATTGAATTTTACTTTGGGTTTTAAGTCATTTTAAAATCTATCTTATAGTTGGGCCCATTACTGAAGCCCACAACCAATAACATTTAATCCCGTGGAAAGGATTACTTTCCTGCTACTGAGCTCTTAACAATGAAGGCCTCTTTCAATTTCAAATTCTAACGGCCATGGCAGCCATGTGCTTTCCTTCTCCTCTCTAACAAACTTGTCAGAGCCAAATTCCCGCCAGTAGGTTAGCCTAATCCTCACGCCAACCTTCAGCTATTTAAACTCCCTTTTCTCTTTCAATCATTGCTCATCCCTTCCAAATTTCCTGTAAGAAAGCTCGAGCAGAGATGGCGAATTGCAGATCCTTGGAGAAGAAGACGACGATGATGAAGACGATGACATTCTCAGCTTCATAGAGCAGCATCAATCCTTCATCGAGATTTAGATCAGTAAGCACTAAATTCTTAAATAATTTATTGGTTCTTCCTCTGATTTCATTTCGTATATTTAATTTTGAGAGTGAACGATTGCCTTCTCAAGATTTTCTTCCATGAAATTGATGTTCGTGGTTTGATCTATCTTTTTGGCCTGATCAATCGATCCATTGTTGAGGTAATTAATTATTCAGAATAGTAATGATCTCAAATATGTTCCTCTTTTGATTTATTCTCAATTTACTGTATCAAGTTGTAGATCGGTTGAGGAGAAATTTGATTTTGTTCTGTGCTCGAACGATTTGGTGGATCGAGAACTCCAACCGTTTGATTATTTTACCCAAGCAATTGAGCCTGGTAAGATTGATCACCTTGTCTCATTTTCCTTAGATTGATTCTAGATAGGCTAGTATGATCAATCGGCTCATCTGTTGTGTCAGGAAAAGGATGTGTCAGTATGATAATCCTTTGTTCTTTGGTTTGACTCAGATTTTAGATCAGTTGGACACAAGGACCCTGTCCAAGCACTGAAGGTTGTGTCGTCGAGACATCAACCCAAGGCTATTTTCAGGTAAATCTTCTAACCTTTGCAAATCAGATTTGTTAGATGCATATGAACAGATTGGGTAATGGTCGATTTGGCCCTGGTATATGAAGCCTGGTCTTAATCTAACAACTGAATGTTCTACCTGTGTGGGACTGGAATGTATCGACTTGTGGACTGCCCTTGAGACCACTTACTTATGAACCTTCAACAAAAGTATTTATGTATTCTTGATAGGATTAATAATATAGTAATAAATTTGGACTGTGGAACCTAGACAGGATTTACACTTGAGTTTATTGTGTTCATTTTGACCTTTCAGTTCTGAACCAATACCTGTAGATTAATCCATATTTAATGATGAGGGTGTGTTGACTGAACAATGATATAATAGGATGGTAGAGACTATTTTCAAGGAGGAAATTGTGGTGTCAGTCCTAAACCAAGACTGATTTCAATTCCAGAACTTCAATTCATGCAAGGACTGTTATATCAGTTAGCAGGACTCTTAATCAGGTTGACTCTCCTGAACCAGGGGGATTTTTAGCCTAGAGTCTTGGGCTGATAGCTAGCCATATGGGGAGAGGGCAAGGTGAAATGTCTAAGGAGTTCCTAACATTCTTTCGAGTTTAAGCATGTATCATGATTTACCAATTGGTTTAGATTGCAATCAGTCATAAAGTATTCAGGATTTAAATTCAGTCTTGGGCCTAATTCGATATATATCAATTGAGTTATGGACTGATAACTGGGAACCTGTTCAGTCCTAGGATTAGACTGAAATATGTTGATACAGTAGCAACATTTTCAGGAAGGAATTGGACTGGGTATGTGATGACAGGATGAGTGGTAGGCTCTGTTCTGGACTACAGATGTACTTTAATCCAGATTGGTGTATCAGTCTTGATTAAAAGACTGAATAGTCCAAGTCTGGAACCAACTGATGTGAATAGCTTGATTTACTTATTTCAAACAGACTTTGCATTGGATATTCAATCTAATTGCAGTGAGTTTAAATGTGTGGTTTTAACATTTGAACTATGGAACTTGGATACATGTGGTACCTGAGCTGTGTATTTCCCTGGCAGTATATACTTTACCTTAGTTCAAGATCACTGAAGCTAGTAAAACCTGGGAATTTATATAACAGGCTATGGATAGTAGTCTCACCATTGTCCTGCAACTTGAAGAAACATCCTGCCACTGTTAGCAATCCTGTTAGGGACTGTATAGGTTGGTCTTAGTTATTTTCATATCTAAGCCTTAATTCAACTTGTAATTTTAAGGCATAACCTACCTGGTAACAAATTAAGGTTTTGTGTTAGGTATTTTCACTTAGAGTTCAGTAGGTATATTTTTCTATAATTTGTTGATGTCTTTAACTGCTGCTAATATATGATGGTTAACTCGTAGTATTAGAGGAAACCTGTATTTTTAGCCTGTGGCAGTGAAGTGCCATTGCTGGTTAAGGAACTGTGAGGACAGCCCTGTTGGATTGATCCCTGGGACCAACACCTTTGTATCAGTCTTGTTAAGACTGATAGGTTTTAGTGTGTACTGTAATTACGTGTCTAATTTAATTTTAAGTATCAGTAGAAAGGTCAACCTGGTACTTTGTACTGTTACTGCAGCTCTAAACTTGGGTTCCAACTTGAGTTGACAC
>JANAVB010023995.1:7816656-7865729 GCA_029216955.1 Iris pallida | reverse complement strand
GGCGATGAAAGGGGACGGCGTACCGGTCCCTTAAGCGACTATCCTGGCAGAAGCCAGCAAGAATTGGTCGCTAGGATTGGGGGACCACCACAGGGAGTCCGGATCGTTGGAGATAGACAAATTAACAGCTGTGAGGCGCTCAGCCTCCTCTTTACCAAGCCAGTCTCTGACTTTATTCCAAATCAAACCAGTATTGGTGTCCCACAAGTCACGGATCTCCCCTCTGGGCTGGTTGTGGACCGTGAGAAGCGAGTCGCCCAGCCAACGCTCGTTATTCACTGAGGATTGACCATTGCCCAGTTACAGGCGGATAAGGGGTTCGACGATATCGCGACCACGAGAGATGCGCCTCCAGGTGGCCGAGGATCTGCTGTTCGCTAAGGCTGTGGATGGGTGGCCGGATCTGAAGTATCTGGCCTTCATGAACCTGGACCAGGGAGAGTGATCCGTTCGTAGCACCATAACTTCATGGAGCATGCGTCCACTAACTGCTCCAATCTACAGAATCCCAGCCCGCCATCGTCGGTAGGTTTGGCCATCGTGGTCTAACTGGTCCAGTGATGCTTGTCCTCACCATGACTGTGGCCCCAAAAGAATCTGGCAAAGAGGGCTTCGATCTTAGAGAGAACCTTCTTGGAGGGACCACAGACAGCCATGATGTGAATAGGGATGGAGGAGAGAACATGTTTGATGAGAACCATCTTCCCGTCTGGAAAAAGGGTAGCGTTGTGCCAGCCCGCGATCTTCTGCCTGATGGAGGACACGAGAGATTCAAAAATGCTCGAGTTGGATCTGCCATAGACTAATGGGCAACCTAAGTAGAAGAACGGAGGATACGTGATGGTGAAGGAAGTCAGATTGGCTAGCTTAGTTAAATGGATCCTGTCTGCTTTGTGATGGGTATAGATGACGCTTTTGTTTTTATTGACGTGCTGTCCGGATCATTTGACGTATCTCTCCAGGGTACTGTGGACAACTTGAACAGATCCGATATCACCAGAAGAGAAAATGAGGACATCGTCTGCGAAAGCGAGGTGAGATATGATGGGGCAGCCAATTGTGGTGTGGAAGTGGTGGAACTGAGGATTATTGATCATATTGTTGAGGTTTCTGCTAAGAGCTTCTACTGCGATGATGAAGATGGTAGCCGACAGAGGGTCTCCCTAGCGTACACCGCGGCTGGAAGGAAAGAAGCCCTCCGCTTGACCGTTGATAACGGTAGAGAACCAGGAGTTGCTGATGGATCTGAAGATAATGTCAATCCAGTGTTCGGAGAAACCTTAGGCTCTGAACACCCAGATAATGAATTGCCAGTCCAGGCGATCATAAGCTTTCTCCATATCAAGCTTGATGACTACATTGCCCCCTCTTGTCGGGAATTTCATGCAAGTGACCATCTCTTGCGCTAGGAGGATGTTGTCGGTGATGTTTCGGCCCTTGACGAATCCACTCTGCTCAGCCGAAATGATCCTAGGCAGAAGATCGAACATATGGTTGGCGATGATCTTCGAGATGATCTTGTTGGTGAAGTTGTATAGGCTTATGGGCCGAAAGTCTCTGAAGGTCTCCGGATTGTCTTTTTTGGGAATAAGGATGCGGTTAGCCTTGGATATGGATTTCGGGTATCTGGCCCCTTGGAAGAAAGCTACGGAGGCCTCCAACAAGTCATGGGAGATGATGTCCCAACACGATCTGAAGAAGACCCCAGAGAACCCGTCGGGACCGGGTGCACTGTGCTCGTCAAGTGCCCAGACCGTAATTTTGACTTCTTCTGCGGAAGGAGGAACGAGCAGCAGATCATTCTCTTTATCGGTGATGATGTTAGGGATCTCTGAGAGAAACTGGTCGTCCTTCACGATCACCTCTTTGGCGAAGAGAGCTAAGTAGACTTGTGTCGCAGCCTCCTGGATGCTCTTCTGATCCTGCAGATGGATATCGTTCTCATCTGAGATACGATGGAGGTTGAGCTGATGTCTGCTCCCCTTGACACAGGCATGGAAAAAGGCTGTGTTGCGATTGTTATCTACTGCTGAATGGGAAAGCAGATAAGTTGGAATCTCGTATAGAAGCACGCTTGCTTGTAGGCTATCCAAGAGGAACGAAAGAAGATTTATTTTATAGTCGGATTCATAGAGGTGGAGCCCTTTTGTGGAGGAGTATGTGATGACCCAATGCCCGATTCTTAGAGGAAGACTATGTGATGAACCATAAACCACAAGTTGAGTTGTTCTAGAAGAACTGAGAGATGAGACACCAAGTACTTCAGTACCAACAGTACAAGAGGATGAACCACAAATAACTGCACAACGTGTCACAAATGTTACACCACAACCGATAGTGCTTCGTCGTAGTGAGAGGGTTGTGATACAACCTGATAGATATATGTTATTGGGAGAGTTGTCAGACTTTGTCCCTGAGGAACAAGATCATGATCCCTATACCTACAATGAGGCACTCCAAGATAAAGATGCAGAGTCTTGGCAAAAAGCAATGATATCTGAAATAGAATCTATGGATTCTAATCAGGTCTGGGAGCTTGTAGAACCACCCGTTGGTGTAAAAGCCATTGGATGCAAGTGGGTCTATAAGAGAAAAAGAGGATCAGATGGTAAGGTTGAAACCGTTAAAGCTCGGCTTGTAGCAAAAGGTTTTACTTAAAGAGAGGGTATCGATTATGAGGAAACCTTTTCTCCAGTAGCCATGCTTAAGTCTATCCGGATTCTTTTATCTATTGCAGCTCATCTCGATTATGAGATTTGGCAAATGGATGTCAAGACAGCTTTTCTTAATGGAAGTCTTGAGGAAGACATCTATATGAAGCAACGAGACGGATTCATTGAAAAGGGCCAAAAGCATCTTGTTTGTAAGCTCAAGAAGTCCATTTATGGACTTATGCAAGCTTCCAGATCTTGGAACATATATTTTGATCAAGTGATAAAATCCTATGGATTTGATCAATGTCAGGATGAATCATGTGTCTACAGAAAGTGTGACATAAACATGGTGGTGTTTCTAGTACTTTATGTGGATGACATCCTGCTCATTGGAAACAATGTGAAGGTTTTATCTGATGTAAGGGTATAGTTATCCAAACAATTTGATATGAAGGACTTGGGAGAAGTAGGTCACATCCTTGGGATCAAAGTTCTACGAGATAGCAAGAAAAGGATGTTGGGCTTATCCCAAGCTTCCTATATCGATACTGTACTAACTCGTTTTAGTATGCAAAATTCTAAAAAAGGTTTCTTACCTTTAGACATGGAATTGCCCTATCAAAGGAGCAGTGTCCGAGGACACCTAAAGAGATAGAGAACATGAAGGCAGTTCCTTATGCTTCAGCAGTAGGAAGCTTAATGTATGCAATGCTATGTACGAGACCAGACATATGCTTTGTCGTAGACATGGTCAGCAGATATCAATCTAACCCAGGACAAGAGCACTGTAATGCCGTAAAGCATATTTTTAAGTACCTAAAAGGACTAAAGAGTATATACTAGTTTACCAGGCAGATAGTTTAGTTCCTTTGGGGTATACAGACTCAGATTTTTAGTCAGATGGGGATTCCAGAAAATCTACCTCAGGTTATGTGTTTACTTTGGGAGGTGGAGCCCTTTTGTGGAGGAGTATCAAGCAAAAAAGTATTGCTTATTCCACCATGGAAGCAGAGTATGTGGCAGCCTCTGAGGCAGCCAAATAAGCGGTTTGGCTCAGAAACTTTCTGTTGAACTTGGATGTGGTACCTAGTTTGCCTGAGTCTATTACACTTTATTGTCATAATAGTGGTGCAGTTGCAAACTCGAAGGAACCACGAGCCCATAAGACAGGTAAACATATTAAGCGCAAGTACCACCTGATACGAGATTTCATAAAGAAAGGAAAAGTTGCTGTGATCAAGATAGCATCAGCTGACAACCTAGCTGATCCCTTTACAAAGTGTAACACCCCAGAACCAGAATACTGGAGAGCGGGGGCGTACATAGCCAGCTACGTATATTGAAGTGCAACCCACCTCGCTATACGGTCACGGCTGTCTAGATACATGAGGGTTTAATTACAATCCGTCAGTCACCTATGGTCATGAACAAGCCTATTGTCTCAATCTTAAGCAAGCAATAATAGTGACAAGATGTCAGAGCACCAAATATACAATAGTAAGGCGTCCCATACATTACATATTCGGATGAT
Source organism: Iris pallida (assembly GCA_029216955.1). Classification (NCBI taxonomy): domain Eukaryota; kingdom Viridiplantae; phylum Streptophyta; class Magnoliopsida; order Asparagales; family Iridaceae; genus Iris; species Iris pallida. Next base: position 7,861,544 of record JANAVB010023995.1, on the reverse strand, counting down.
CATGAAGCTAGTTATACAAAATGTCAAGACTAGCAAGAGTTTCAGTCATACATGATCAACCCTAGGATTTGTCAATCATGTTACAGCCGGTAGGCAGACAGTTAATAAAGGTGCAATACGAGCTAACACGTGCTCGCCGGCTAAACGCCTCAAAAGAATAATTTTACAATAAAGTGGGAGGACAAAAAGAAACCCACTCGTTGCCAGGGTTACGCCTGGTGGTCACCATCTGGCTGGAAGGTAGGTAGATCCTCTGGTGCTGCTCCAATATCTGGCCATACAAAACCAGCTGGGTCAGACCCCAGAAAGAGCAAGTGCCACAAAGGAGGCTTCACTTAGGAACTAAAACCAGCATATCATTATTAAAGATGATTATAAATGAAATTGATAGTAATGAAGATAACAACAGTCAATTGAGTACGAGAAAACCATTCAAGTAGCCAGGTCACAACCCTTAAACCAAATAAGGACCGAGGTTGGAACCCTTCACCTGAATAGAAACCCGTCTCAAGTTCTCAACTACTTGTTGGTAAGTAAAACATAACGAGCTCGATATAGGGTGAAATAAGACAATAAACGAAGAGATGACACAGAACTGCTCCGGGAACCAGGTTACAACCCTTAAACCAAACAAGGACCGGGGTTGTAACCCTTCGCCTGAACAGAACTGGACCCCTGATCTTTATTGTTAAGGCCAGTATAAATAATCATGCTATTGAAGTAAGGTAAAATATAAGCATGGCATGGGGAACAATAAGACAATAAACGAAGAGAGGACACAGAACTGCTCCGTGAGCCAGAGTCACGCCCCAGAACCAGAACACTGGAGAGCGGGGGCAGACAAAGCCAGCTACGTAAAGTGAAATGGGATCCACTCCACTATACGGTCACGGCTGTCTAGATATATGAGGGTTTATCTACAAGCCAATGGTCTCTTAAGTTCATGAACAAGCCTAGTGTCTCAATCATAAGCAAGCAAATAAATGCTACAAGATGTAAGATCACCAAATATACAATAGTAAGGCGTCCCAAACATTAAATATTCAGCTGATCATGAAGCTTGTCGTACAAAATATAAGGACTAGCAAGAGTTTAGTCATACATGATCAACCCTAGGATCTGTCAATCATGTTACAGCCCGTAGGCAGACAGTAAGTAAAAAAATATACACGAGCTAACACTTGCTCGTCGACTAAACACCTCAAAAGAATATTTTTACAATAGAGTGGGAGAGCCAAAATAAACCCACTCGTTGGCAGGATTCCTTCTAGTGGTCACCATCTGGCTGGAAAGTCGGTAGATCCTTTGGAGCTGCTCCAAAATCTGACCATACAAAACCAGCTGGGTCAGACTCCAGAAAGAGCAAGTGCCACAAAGGAGGCTTCACTTAGGAACTAAAACCAGCAATTAGCACAAGAGTATAATTACATAATAAAAGATAGTAATTTAAGGAAAAGCATGACAGATGATAAACGATGAGATAACCATGGGACTATTTAGATAACCAGGTTACAACCCGTAAACCAAACAAGGACCGGGATTGTAACCATTCGTCTGAACAGAACTTGGTTTCTCCCACCATTTATCGGCAGTTAACATAAGAAATCAGGACATGTAACAATCTCATACACGATCAAGACAAGACTAGACCGGTTGCTCCATCCAATAAATCACGACCAAGTAATGAGTACGGCTTGATACTTTAACTAACTAGGGTTATCACAGGCCTAGTTACTAACAAGATGCAGCGAGATTCATCCATAGCCACAAGCCCTGCAGACCATCCAGGCTATCCGGACGCAATTAGGGGTTGAATTCAAGTGGGTACATCGTCCAGGAAACACATGTGCCCTTAGGTGACTTAGAGGGTGCAACACATGACAGTGTGCTGGAAATGTGCCCTACTCGACGGCAGGCTACAGATCCCAAGTGGGGCACCCAGATAACGGGATTGCTTGTAGCTGGGAAATCTCTTCATGACTACTGTGTTATTCTAGTTATTAGCCTTAGTCCTTTTTAGTAGGTACCCCTGACCGTGGTACTTAGGGGTCCCTGTCCTAGACATGATGCAAGACAAGACGGGTTTTTTGTACAAGCACAATCGTCCACGGTGTCCAGGTCATTCATACTTGTCATGTCAGGTTAGCCGTCGCAACATCATTTCGAGAAATATCATGTCAGGTTTACTTGTCAAGAGTGCGCCACGACGGGCCACTATCAAGAATTATCATGTCAAGTTTATCATGTCAAATTTATTTGTCAAGAGTGTGCCCCGTCGGGCCACTATCATGTCATATCATTTGTCAAAAGTGCACCACAACCGGTCATCATCGTGTCAGGGAACAATTAATATGGCACAAGCATACAAGTAGTAATTAAATATTAGCAGGGACAAGGACTGTAGAGAACTCATGCGGCTCAGGAGAAATACCATGCAATTAAAGCTAAGGCCATGCGGCTAAAATATATTACTAAGGCCATGCGGCCAACAATAAATAATGTTGCCACTGTACAAGAATTAAATAATTGCATGCACTAAAGCAAATAATGTATTGAGCCTATGCGGCAAGCAATTGTATACGGCCAGCTATAATCCCATGCGGCCAAGCTAATGGCCACATGCGGCCAGACAAGTAAATTGGCCAGCAAGTTGCTTGCAAATAAATATAAGCAATTAATTAAAGTTAATGCTTGTGCATGCAAGCGGCCATGCAATTAGCTGAGGCCATGCGGCCAGCTAAACTTGCCATATGCGGCCAAGAGTGCAAATGCACATATGGCCAAGTGCAATTAAATGCTAAGGCATTAATTAATTGGCCAACACATGAGTTGGCCACATGCGGCCAAGAACTCAATCGGCCATATGCGGCTAGCAACACCATCGGCCATGAATATATATACGGCCAGCTAATTGGTAATGGCCAAAATATAAATGGCCATGAAATTTTCTAAGTAACAGCATGCATGCAAAAGCATGCAAGCTAAGGCACTAATATATTAATACTCTTATGCATGCAAAAGCAAGCAAACTAAAGCATGTAATGCTTGCTATGCATTTTCTTACGTATGCAAAATGCTTAATACTAATGCTAATGGCCTTTATTTAATACTATTGCTTAATACTAATGCTACTGCAAGCAAATATATAAAGGATAAGGGCCATGCAATAAATGGGGGGAAGAAGCATATGCGGCCAGGTTATAGGCCATGCATGCGGCTACAATTGGTAGGCCATGCGGCCAAAATTCAAATAGCCATGCGGTCGAAATGCTAGCACAGGCCATTAAATGCTACTAAGGCCATGCAAACAATTACATGCATAAAATATATATGCATTAAATATTGGGCATGCCAGCATTACAAGGCCATGCGGCTAAACACTATTTGCTAGTGCATGCAAATGCCAAGCCTATATGCGACTGAGCACTGTAATGGGGGGGAAAACATATGCGGCTCAGGCAAATTAACTAGTGGCCCATGCAAATAAATACTTGCACGTGGCCAGCTAATGTATGCAATTAAATATTCGATTAAATGGCCATGCGGCTGGGAAAAACACTTGCCGCATGAAATAGTCATGCGGTCAAGTATTATTCTTCTTCTCCAATTTTCGAGAAGAAAAATACCATGAAGCCATGCTTCCAAGCTCCATAATTCCATCATCCAGAGTCCAAATCCTAACTTTCATAGGTCAAAATGGGGTAGAACGAAATTCTCTACAACATGGAACCATCAACTAGCAAAATTATACAAGTTTGATGGATAAAAATTTATGAAAACCGAAAATACCACAAAACTAGATCTACAAGAAATTAACCACAGAAATGAAAAGTTCTAAGTACTAAAGTGGGTTAGAAACACATGAGAAAGACAATGGAACAATAAAAATGGAGTTCCTCCATGAAGCAAGATGTACTTGCCTAAGCTCTCCACTCTCTCAGGTTGGTGGAGAAGTTATGGTGGGGAAGAAGAATAGTAATGGAAAAGAATTAATGAGGAGAGAGAGAGAGAGAAAGAGGAGTGGGATATTTAATGAAGAGGGTGGTGGTGGTAGGTGGGGTTTTCAACAAAATCGAACCAAGCCAAACAAACCGAACCGAACCAAGATAAACCAATCAGTGAAATGCCAAAATAAATCAAGTAGGAAGACATGCAATACGGGTCAAAATACATACACGTATACCAAGATACGTAATACGAATCACAGGCATTACAGCCAGGTTACAACCCTTAAACCAAACAAGGACCGGGGTTGTAACCCTTCGCCTGAACAGAGCTGGACCCTTGATCGTTATTGTTGAGGCAAGCATAAGTAATCATGTCATGCCGCAATCTTGAACAGGATCAGGACAAGACTAAGCTGGGCTAGATTCCATCCAATCAATCACGACCAAGCAAAGAGTACGGCTTGATACTTTAACTAACTAGGATTCTCACAGGCCTAGTTACTAGCAAGATGCAATGAGATTTATTCCCAACAGCCACAAGCCCTGCAGATCATCCAGTTATCCAGGTCGAATGTCCGTTCATGAAGGATGCAATACGTGACTGTATGCTGGAAATGTGCCCTACTCGTCGGTAGGCTACAAGTCCACTTGGTGCGCCCAGATAACGGGATTGCCTATAGCTGGGAAATCTATTCATGACTACTGAATTATTCTAGTTTATTAGCCTTAGTCAATTGCAGTAGATATCCCTGACAGTGGTACTCAGGGATCACATCCTAGACATGATGCATGACAGTACTGATTTATTTGAACAAACACAATCGTCCACGGTATCCAGGTCATTCATACTTGTCATGTCAGGCTAGCTGTCGTAACAGCATGTCGAGATATATCATGTCAGTTTACTTGTCAAGAGTGCGCCACGGCGGGCCACTATCGTGTTCTTGGAATTATATCAGAATTTACATGATATAAGCATAAATGTGACATTTCAATTTAATAATAATAATATTAATAATAATAATATAATAATATAATAATAATGACACAGGACAAGACTGTGGAAGGAGCCATGCGACTAAGAGAATAGAGCTCATGCGGCTAAGAGATCGGATCTCGTGCGGCTCGGGATTCAGAAGTTCATGCGGCTGGGGGAAGACATGGTCTTACGCGGCTGGAATAATACAAGTCCATGCGGCTAAGAACCAAGGATAGCTTTATGCGGCTGCATAATCATTCAAGCATATGCGGCTGAGAATCAACTTTATGCAGCTGCGGAAGACAGTTTACATGCGGTTGCGGACTATTGAGGTCATACGGCTAGAAGGAACCAGTCATATGCAGCTATGTTCAAGTGGAGTCTTATACGGCTGGGGGGGGAATAGCTTCATGCGGCTAGAAGGGGGTTGACTTCATGCGGCTGAGGATGTAGAGCCATGCGGCTAAAAATCAAGGGAAGCTTATGTGGCCGAGAGAGAACAAGTCTTATGCGGCTCAGAATTCAAGTGAGCTTATGCGGCTAATTTGTCATGCAGCTGGAAGACTTACCGCATGAAGGTCCATGCGGCCGAGGCTGCTATGCCGCTCAGAAGCTGTTCTTCTTCTCTGCTTGTCCGAGAAGAAGAGCCATGAAGTTCATGGCTTCAAAACTTCATAAATCCTTCATCCAAGGTCAGAATCCAGACTTCCATAGTTCAAAATGGGGCAGAACAAAATTCTCTACAACATGGAACCATCAAAACTTGGAAATAACAAGATTAAATAGATCAAAACCTAAAAAATCCAAAAATACAATAAACTTAGATCTACACAAATTGAACCATGGAAATTAGAAATGCTAAGTACTAAAGTGTGTTAGAATCTCGTGAGGAAGAGAATGGAACAATAAAAATGGAGTTCCTCCATGAAGCAAGCTGCACTTGCCTAAGCTCTCTTTCCCTGGTAGGTGATAAAGTAATGGTGAAGAAGAAGAAGAAATTAATACAGAAGTGAATGGGGAGAGAGAAAGTGTGGGTTAATAAATAGTGAGGGTGGTGGTTGGTAGGGGTTTTCCCCTTGGTCCATGATGAACCAAAAGCAACCCAAGCCGAACCAAACCAAACCAAACAAGCTGAACCAAGCAAGGAGACATGCAATACGAGTAAAAATACGTACACGTATACCAAGATACGTAATACGAACCACGGTCATTACAACTCTACCCACCTTAAAAGAATTTCGTCCTCAGAATTTAATCAAGAGACTAGAGCGGCAAGGACAAGCTATACTAGTCACAGGCAGGTTATAACAAGCAGTCTATCATGCAGTCATTCATTGAAACAAGGATTTGAAAGCATAAGGCATAAGGAAGACATTATACCTTATGAGTCAAACAGGTCAGGATATCGTGATCGGATATCATCCTCACGCTCCCACGTTGACTCACCCAAAGAGTGGTGACCCCAAGCAACACGGACTAAACTGATAGTCTTGTTCTTGAGTATCTTCTCTCTTCGGTCCATTATAGATACGAGCCTCTCCTCATACGAAAGGTTGGTACCAACAACCAATTCCGAATGATCCATGATGTGGCTCGGGTCCGGGATATATCGTGGTAGTTGGGATACATGAAATACGTTATGCACCTCACGTAGCGACGGCGGAAGAGCAAGACGATAGGACACATCTCCTACTCGCTCCAGAATATCGAACGGTCCTATATACCTAGGACTAAGCTTTCCCCGTACGCCGAAACGAATGACGCCACGGTTAGGCAAAATCCTCAGGAATACATGGTCGCTGACAGAAAACTTAAGAGGGCGCCAATGAGAATCGGCCCAATGACGCTGGCGATCTTGGGCAACTCAAAGATGATCTCGGACTCTCCTGACTACCTAAATTGTCTGTGTAATCATTTCTGGTCCGAGCATCTGCCTCTCTCCAATATCGTCCTATGCTAGCGGGGATCGGCACTTCCTGCCATACAGTGCCTCGAATGGTACCATCTGGATTCTGTCCTGGAAACTGTTGTTGCACGAGAACTCCACCAGGTGCAGGTGATCTTTCTATGAACCACCAAAGTCCAGTGCACAAGATATCAACATATCTTTAAGAGTCTGGATCATACGTTCTGACTGACCATCTGTCTGTGGGTGATAGACTAAACTGAACTAGAGACGAGTTCCCAAACTCTCTTGCAGGCTGCGCCAAAAGTGCAACATAAATCTGGAGTCTCAATTCGAGGTGATACTGACGGGCACACCGTGAAGTATGACGATCTGCCTGAGGTACATCTCTGCTAGCTGAGTCGTCGACTGACCGACTCTAAACGGAAGGAAGTGAGCCACCTTCGTGAGCCTGTCTATGATAACCCAAATAGCGTCTCTGCCAACTAGGGATCTAGGTAATCTAGTCACGAAATCCATGGTTATATGCTCCCACTTCCATCCTAGAATTGGCAAGGGCTGAAGAAGTCCAGCTGGCCTCTGATGTTCAGCTTTAACTTATTGGCAAACCAAACATCGAGAGACAAACCGGGCTATCTCTCTCTTCATGCCATTCCACCAAAAGTGCTGACGGATATTACGGTACATCTTCGTACCATCGGAATGAATAGAATACTGAGAGCTGTAAGCCTCTGCCATGATCTCCTGTCTGATATCACTGCTGGGTACACAAAGACGCCTTCCATGCCTAAGTGTACCATCTTCATGAATGCATAACTCTGGTCTCCGTCCTGCCTCATACTCTGCTCTGAGTCGCTGAAGCTTGGAATCTGCTGACTGCGCCATCCGGATCCTCTCGACTATAGTGGACTGAACCTGCATACTGACCATCAATGCAACATGGGTAGGAAGGACAACTTCTATACCCATCTTCTAAAGATCTGCTAACAGCTCTGGTTGTGCTGTTAGGAAATAAACTCTGGCTCTCCTCCTCAATGCATCTGCAATGACGTTGGCCTTCCCTGGGTGATACTGCAGGTTGACATCATAATCCACAAGTAGCTCTAGCCATCTCCTCTGATGCATGTTAAGATCCTTCTGGGTGAACACATACTTCAGGCTCTTGTGGTCGGTGAAAATCTCCACCCTATCTCCATACAAGTAAGGCCTCCACAACTTAAGCGTAAGCACTACTGCTGCCAGCTCCAAGTCATGGGTTGGGTAATTCCTCTTATGATTACGAAGTTGTCGTGATGCATAAGCTATTACCATCCCATGCTGCATCAGAACACTTCCTAAGCCTCTGCCTGAAGCATTACAAAATACTGAGAATCCTCTGGTTCCATCTGGAAGTGTGAGAATGGGTGCCGTTATCAAGCCTCGCTTCAACTTCTTAAAAGAACTCTGGCACTCTGCTGTCCAAGCAAACTGCACATCCTTGCGGGTCAATTGGGTCAATGGCGCTAAAATCTGAGCAAAATCTGAAACAAATCGCCGGTAGTAGCCGGCCAATCCTAGAAAACTACGAACTTCTGCAACTGTGCTAGGCATCGGCCATGACTCAATAGCCACGATCTTCTGGGGATCCACTTTTACTCCTCCTCTGGTGATGATATGACCAAAGTATGAAATGCGATCGTGCCAGAACTCGCATTTACTGAACTTGGCATACAACTGGTGCTCTCGGAGAATCTGGAGGACAACTCTGATATGTTGCTCATGCTCCGCCTCATTCTTGCTGTAGACCAGGATGTCGTCTAGGAACACAATCACGAACTAATCCAAATAAGGCATGAAGATGCGATTCATGAGGTCCATGAATACAGCCGGCGCATTGGTTGCTCCAAATAGCATAACAAAAAACTCCCAATGTCCATATCTAGATCTGAAAACTGTCTTCGAAATATCCTGCTCTCTGACTCTGATCTAATGGTATCCTGACCGCAAGTCGATCTTCGAGAATACTGCTGCCCCCTTGAGTTGATCAAACAACTCATCTATCCTCGGAAGAGGGTATCTGTTCTTGATTGTCACTGAGTTCAAGGTACGATAGTCTACACATAATCTGGACGTACCATCCTTCTTTTTCACAAGAAGCATTGGGGCTCCCTAAGGTGATCCACTAGCACGAATGAATCCCTTGGTCCTGAGTTCTTCAATCATCTTGTACAATATCTCTAGCTCTGACGGCGCCATCCTGTAAACTCTCTCTGACACTGGGCTGATCCGGGAATCAAGTCGATAGTGAACTCGATCTCCCGCTCTGGCAGCATCCCTGGAAGCTCTTATAGGAAAACATATGGAAACTCCTCGACTATCCGAGGTAACCGCACCGCTGCTACTGCCATCCGCAATACTGGAGAAGAAGGTTCAACTTCGCCTCGGGAGAAGGAGAACTCCGGCTCGCCTGGAATGCTAAAAATAACCCTGCCAATATGGCAGTCTATCCTAGCATACTGGTCCCTCAACCAATCCATCCCTAAGACCACATCATAATCGGCCATCAGAAACTCTATCCATCTAGTAGGAAATTCTCTACCGCTAACTACGATCCGACATAAGGAAAACACTCTATCTACTCCCACAAGTCCGTTACCAGTAAGTATATTGAGCCTTACTGATAATGAATTGGGCTCCAGTCCTATCTGTGTCATGAATCGTACAGACATAAACGAATACGAAGCACCAGAATCAAATAATCCTGAAGCTAGAAAGGTGTTGACGAGAATAGTACCTGCCACTACCTCACTTGGTGTTATTCCTTCTTCTTCCATGGTCAAAGCTAGCACTTAACCATGCCCTCTGGGTACGGGTACCCTCTGCTAAAAATTTCTCTGTCTGCTCTGTATCAGGGCTTGGACTTGGGCATACTGCTGCGGGCTCTGCTGCTGGAATGCCTGGGCCTACGTCGACAATGGCCTCGGGAATGGGTACTACTGCTGCTGCTGGACTGGTGCTGGTCCTCTAACTGAAGGACTAGAGAAGGCCAATGAACTCCCCCTATTCGGGCAGTTCCCAACCCTGTGGTCCGGGGCACAACAAACCAAGCACAAACCCTGTGCTCTGTGACACTCTGACACCACATGCCCTGGCTTTCCGCAGTGTGAACATCCCACTGCGGAAGAATGCTTCTGCTGCTGAGGGTGCGTCGGGGTTGAATGCTGAACCGACGTCACTGAGGCAGCCCGCCTCGGAGCTCCAATGGTCAAAGCCCTGGCTGCCGGGACTGGTGCTGAAGATTGATTCATCTGGCTATGGGATCGCTTCCGACCCCCGATCCTATCCACGATCCTCTGGGAGGTATACTCATGCCTCCTCGCTGCTTTCAATACCGCATCAAAAGTCTGATGCTCAAACTGCTCCACTGCCAGCAAAATCTTCAGGTGGAGCCCCTGCTGGAACCGTTGGGCTCTATCGAACTTGATTGCTACCATGGTAGGAGCAAACCGTCTGAGTCTCGAAAACTCGGCTGTATATCCGTCGACCGTCCTACCCATGTGCTTCAGATTTGTGAACCTCGTCTGTAGATCGTACCGAGCTACAGCATCAAAATACTTGGTCTGGAATCTCTCTCTGAATACTGCCCAAGCAATAGGGGCCACTAATCACACGTCCTGCGCCGCCCACTAGCTGCGGGCAAGATCTAATAACTGCAGGCGCACTACGGCCACCTTCTCGTCTTCTAGAGTCATGGCTGCTTCTAGAATCACCTCTGTGTCCTGAAGCCAAGCATCAGCAGCGATAGCATCTTCACTGCCGTCGAAGAATGGAGGGTTCAAGCGCTTGAAACTGTTGGCCGCGCTATTACCCTGATGACCTCCCCTAGTCAAAGCGTCTGTCACCGCCTGGTGCAAGGCATCTCCTCGACGATCCTGGAAAGTTAATAATGACCTGATGAAACCCACCAAAGTGCCATCATCAGGATCTCCAGGCTGGACGGGCTGAACTGGTGGCTCTCCTCTGGTAGGCACGACTCTAGAGGCTACTCCTGAATGCTGGTCTTGATCTTTGGGTTGCTACTGGTCCATGGAAGGTACTCCGCCTTGCCGATCGGTAGGACCAGGAACAATGCCGCTGAAGAAGACGACATAGGCAACAATAAGGAAGTACCAGGACAGATCAACGTTACAAGCATGTGATCAGGACAAGATTTTCAGGGATTTAGTAGATACGAGCAGAGATCAAGGGAGAGTACTGATTGAGACATCTATTATGTAAACCCCACATATCTTGATTTTTAAGACCTGTATGGGCCACCACTTAAACCATGTAACGCCCCAGAACCAGAATACTAGAGAGCGGAGGCGTACATAGCCAGCTACATATATTGAAGTGTAACCCACCTCGTTATACGGTCACGACTGTCTAGATATATGAGGGTTTAACAACGATCCATCAGTCACCTATGGTCATGAACAAGCCTATTGTCTCAATCTTAAGCAAGCAATAATAGTCACAAGATGTCAGAGAACCAAATATACAATAGTAATACATCCCATACATTATATATTCGGATGATCATGAAGCTAGTCGTACAAAATGTCAAGACTAGCAAGAGTTTCAGTCATACATGATCAACCCTAGGATTTGTCAATCATATTACAGCCCGTAGGCAGACAGTAAATAAAGGTACAATACGAGCTAACACGTGCTCGTCGGCTAAACGCCTCAAAAGAATACTTTTACAATAAAGTGGGAGGACAAAAAGAAATCCACTCGTTGCCAGGGTTACGCCTGGTGGTCACCATCTGGCTGGAAGGTAGGTAGATCCTCTGGTGCTGCTCCGATATCTGGCCATACAAAACTACCTGGGTCAGACCCCAAAAAGAGCAAGTGCCACAAATGAGGCTTTACTTAGGAACTAAAACCAGCATATCATTATTATAGATGATTATTAACGAAACTGATAATAATAAAGATAACTACAGTAAATTGAGTACGAGGAAACCATTCAAGTAGCCAGGTCACAACCCTTAAACCAAACAAGGATCGAGGTTGGAACCCGTCACCTGAATAGAAACCCGTCTCAACTAGTTATTGGTAAGTAAAACTTAATAAGCTCGATATAGGGTAAAATAAGACAATAAACGAAGAGAGGACACAGAACTGCTCCGGGAACCAGGTTACAAACCTTAAACTAAACAAGGACCGGGGTTGTAACCCTTCGTCTGAACAGAACTGGACCACTGATCTTTATTGTTAAGGCCGGTATAAATAATCATGCTATTGAAGTAAGGTAAAATATGACAAGCATAGCATCGGAAGCAATAAGACAATAAACGAAGAGAGGACACAGAACTGCTCTGGGAGCCACGTTACAACCCTTAAACCGAACAAGGATCGGGGTTGTAACCCTTCGCCTGAACAGAACTGGACCCCTGATCGTTACTGTTGAGGCAAGCATAAGTAATCATGTCATGCCGCAATCTTGTACAGGATCAGGACAAGACTAAGCTGGGCAAGATTCCATCCAATAAATCATGGCCAAGCAAAGAGTACGGCTTGATACTTTAACTAACTAGGATTGTCACAGGCCTAGTTACTAGCAAGATGCAATGAGATTTATTCCCAATAGCCATAAGCCCTGCAGACCATCCGGTTATCCAGGTCGAATGTCCGTTCATGAAGGATGCAACACATGACCGTGTGCTGGAAATGTGCCCTACTCATCGGTAGGCTAAAAGTCCACTTGGTGCGCCCAGATAACGGGATTGCCTATAGCTAGGAAATCTCTTCATGACTACTGAATTATTCTAGTTTATTAGCCTTAGTCAATTGCAGTAGGTATTCCAGACCGTGGTACTCAGGGATCCCATCCTAGACATGATGCAAGACAGTACTGATTTATTTGTACAAACAAAATTGTCCACGGTGTCCAGGTCATTCATACTTGTCATGTTAGGCTAGCTGTCGTAACAATATATCGAGATATATCATGTCAGTTTACTTGTCAAGAGTGTGCCACGGCGGGCCACTATCGTGTTCCTGGAATCATATCACAATTTACATGATATAAGAATAAATATAACATTTCAATTTAATAATAATAATCATATAATAATAATAATAAAGGACAAGACTGTGGAAGGAGCCATGCGGGTAAGAGAATAGAGCTCATGTGGCCAAGAGATCGGATCTCATGCGACTCGGGATTCAAAAATCTATGCGGCTGGGGAAGACAGGGTCTTATGCGGCTGGAATAATGCAAGTCCATGTAGCTAAGAACCAACGACAGCTTTATATGGCTGCAGAATCATTCAAGCATATGCGGGTGTGGAAGAATCGACTTTATGCGGCTGCGGAAGACAGTTCACATGCGGCTGCAGATAATTGAGTTCCTACGGCTAGAAGGAACCAGTCATATGCGGCTATGTTCAAGTGGAGTCTTATGCGGCTGGGGGGGAAATGGCTTCATGCGGCTAGAAGGGGGGTTGACTTCATGCGACTGAGGATGCAGAGCCATGCGGCTAAGAATCAAGCGCAGCTGATGCGGCCGAGAGAGAACAAGTCTTTTGCGGCTTATAATTCAAGTGAGCTTATGCGGCTAATTTGTCATGTGGCTGGAAGACTTGCCTCATGAAGGTCCATGCGGTCGAGGCTGCTATGCGGCTCAGAAGCTGTTCTTCTTCTCTGCTTGTCCGGGAAGAAGAGCCATGAAGTTCATGGCTTCAAAGCTTCATAAATCCTTCATCCAAGGTCGAAATCCAGACTTCCATAGGTCAAAATAGGGCTGAACGAAATTCTCTACGACATGGAACCATCAAAACTTGGAAATAACAAGGTTAAATAGATCAAAACCCAAGAAATCCAAAAATACAATAAACTTAGATCTACACAAATTGAACCATAGAAATTAGAAATGCTAAGTACTAAATTGTGTTAGAATCTCGTGAGGAAGAGAATAGAACAATAAAAACGAAGTTCCTCCACGAAGCAAGCTGTACTTGCCTAAGCTCTCTCTCCCTGGTAGGTAAAGAAGTAATGGTGAAGAAGAAGAAGAAATTAATACAGAAGTGAATGGGGAGAGAGAGAGTGTGGGTTAATAAATGGTGAGGGTGGTGGTAGGTAGGGGTTTTCCCCTTGGTCCATGATGAACCAAAAGCAACCCAAGCCGAACCAAACCAAACCAAACAAGCCGAACCATGCAAGAAGACATACAATACGAGTAAAAATACGTACACGTATACCAAGATACGTAATACGAACCACGGTCATTATACAAAGAGCTTACCATCTATGGCTTTTGATAGTCATGTTGAGGGAATGGGAGTCAGATGTGTAGCAGCATGGCTTTAAGTATAAGTGGAAGATTTGTAACAGTATACTAAAAAGCAATGCTTTTAGTATAAGTGGGAGATTGTTAGGGTTATATACTAAAAGCATCACTTTTGTAGTAACCTTATTTCCTTTAATTTTGAATGAGAATTGTATGGGCAAATGTCTGCATATTGTATTTGGTGCAAGTGTTAATGCAAATGTCTGATATTCTATATTGCAGATAATATGGTGTGTGGTATCACACAGAAGATCATATTATCAGTTCCCTATGGAGTATATAAATAGTTCACAACCTAGATAGACTTGGACAATCTATTGGAAAGGTTGTAGTGTAATATGGTATTAGTCTATCTTGACTATAGGTTTACACTAGTACACTTTGTGTGTATTGAACAGGACCACTTGAGGTTGTTCTCTTCGTAATGACTACATAAGAGAACAAACACCTCTATTATTATGGATGCTTGTGCTCTTAATCCGAATATAGTAATAGACATGTATATGCAGTGTGCATTACTTTGACTCATGAAAGAGTGAGATTCATTATGGATCAACAACCTCTATGAATTGGGTAATAACATTGTATGTATGATGGGCTGTTGATTATAAATAGAATCCATGTCCCGATATATCGGGTTGATGATGTCCCCTTAAGGAGCTCATAAGGATTGTCATGTAAATTCTACAGGTGGATTATATCTGATATAACAAATAAAGTTGAGCGGTACTACTTAAGGATAAAAGATGTCAAATTAATATAGTTGTCAGTAAATTAATTTGATCGACGGACATACGATATCTTAACATGGGGAGCCAAACGAGCATATAATAAAAGGAGCCCACAAACACAATTTGGGATTAGGAAGGTAGTGCAACAATAGCTCATTAGTGGATCGAGCTATTGTTAATGGGCCTGGATTGTGTGTTCGGGCTGAACACGGGATATCCAGATCCGTTAGGAGGTCTAACCCTAATTTCTTCTCATGGTCCCTACCGTAGCCTATATATATCCTCTATTCTCTGGCTGCCACATTACTGATCAAAAATCTGAAGCTTTCTCTAAATTTGTAATTCACGTAAGGAGAGAAAGAGAGGGCTGCCAAGGAGAAGAAAAGGTTGGAAGATCGTCTTCCACACGACATCTAACTCGAGGAAGGAATACGTGCAGAAGATCTTCGGGTCGTCCGCTCGAGATTGCCAGGAATTACTTATCTTTTTTCTGTTGCAGGTATAATTCGTGAACCGTAGTTTTCGTCTAAGAAGGGTTAGAACACGAATTAAATATGTTTAACTTTCTATCGATCAATACGCACACCAAAGTAAGGGTCCTGGGAATCCCAGTACCATCAGCGATCCCCCTCAATGTCCCAGGCTAATCTAACTTTTTTGCTTCCAGAATTCCGTCTCTACTTTTAGGCAAGATTTGAGAATAGCTCTGGCAATGTTAAGCGACGCCCGTGCCTCCGAAGACTGTTCTGAGATAAATCGGGATTTTGCTCTGGTCATGTCATCCTCTACGGATCTGATAGCCTGGAAGATGTTTCCCAAGGCGACCTTGCTCTAAGAAGAAAGCGCCGAACTAGTGGCTCGGAGATTGGTTGTGACTCTGATCAGGGGATCGAGATCATCTGCCGAGCTCCAAGCTGCTGACACCACGCCTTTGAATTAGGGATGGTGTCTCCAGAAGTCCAAAAATCGAAATGGTTTTTTGATACGATGGGAATTACTGCTGATCTCGATAAGAAGAGGGGAATGATCCGATTCGGTGGAGTTGAGGTGGAAGAGATTGGATATGAGGCCCAAGTCTGACCATGGGCCGTTGATCAGGGCATGATCCAGACGGGAGTATTGACGACAGGCTCCTTCCTGCATGTTGCACCAGGTGAAAGCGTTGCCGGAGAAGGGTAGGGGGTTGAGTTGGGCGTTGAAAATAAAGTTGTTAAAGTCTTCCATGGCCGGGAGTGGAGGCATGCGACCCCCTAACTTCTCAGAGCTGCAAGAGATCGTGTTGAAGTCACCGATGCATGTCCACAAAAGGTTGTTATGGGGAGAGTAGGGAGGCTGAAAGGTGATCCCAGAGTTGTCTGCGCTCTAAGATGTCACAGTTGCCGTGGACTGCAGAGAGGAGGGACCGGGACGGGAGTTCCGTGTGCTCCACCCAGCACGAGAGGGCTTGTCTCGAGTCCTGGACTAAGTCAAACTTGGTGCTGGAAGCGAAGAAAATCCAGATGTCGTGACATCCGACAACTGCATCCTGGAACCCGAGATGAAGCCGAATACCTTTGAGTCTCTTCTGCAGGAGTTTGGGTTCAACGACCAATAAGATGTCTATTTGGTGAGATTTCTTGAGGCTGAGAATTCTATTTCGTGTCGGTTTATTGGCGATACCTCTCACGTTCCATGAAAGGATGTTAAGCATTTGGTTGGGGGAGGGGATCGAGGTTTTGGAGCTTCGCGGTGGACCTCGTGGTCCTGGCCGAATGCTGTCCTTGTTTGTTCTATTTCTTCTGTTTGTGTAATTTTTTGAGGGTGTTATTGCTGTCTCCGGAGGGGACTGAGGCTGCCTCTGGTGGAACAAAAGGGCTGGTCCCGGAGTCTTCCGTCAGAACGTCGGCGGTGGTGTCGTCTGACCCTTCCGATTCGGCGAGAGCGCACATGGGGTTGTTGGGGTCCAGGAAATCGGCTTTCTTGGCTTGGCGTATCCTTTCTGCTGCCTCTTGGTCAGGAGGGGGCTGGAATGCTCTGATGGGGTCTGTTGGGTGATCCGAGAAGGGTATATCGATCGCTGGTTGTACGGCTATCGGGATTTCCTCCTCTGGACTTTGGTCCCTTGTGCTTGGTGATTGTTCTGTAGCTTGCCTCGTTATGCTGGGAGATGTGATGTTCTTAGCTGAGCCGACTTCTGGATTGATGGACGGATGTGTTGTGGTGGTGGGAGGTTGGTTATCTTGAGCTTCAACTTCAGGAATAGTTTCCATGTCCAACACTTCGAACCTGTTGGTGGTTGATATAGGGTTTGGTTTTATGGCGATGGGGTTGCCTTGGTCGTGGGGGAGTGGAGATGGTTGCCAGGTTAGAGTCTGGATGCTCTTCAAATATGAGGTGTGAGTTTGGGGGTGGTTGGTTGAGGTGCGGCTTCTCTTGATTCTTTTGCTTGTGAGGTTCCTTAGGGGCAAGTTGTTTTTTTTATTTCAATTCCGGGTAAGCTCTGTAGCAGAACTTGGTGAGGTGTCCTCTGATGTGGCGGTGATTGCAAAAGAGGACATTGTTTTCGTAGATGAGGGGTTGGATGTGGGTCTGACTTCCTAACTCAATGTTGATCGATTTGGGAAGTTCTTTAGAGATGTCAAGTTCCATGCAAACTTTGGCGTAGTTAGCTCTGGTGAGATTCCGGGTTTCCTCCGCCATTGCTACAAATGTGCCAAACGAGTTAACTATTCTTTTGAGAGCCGCTGGGATGAAGCAGATCAGAGGAGGGTTGGGGAGAGCGACCCAAGCTGCCACTATGGGTGAATCCTCTTTAGGGTTGAGGGTCTGAGACCATCTGACAACTGTCATGGTTTTGGAGTCCACCTTGTTGGTGCCATGAGTCAGGGCAATCCTCTTGTCTTCTTTCGAAGAGAGAAGAAGCAAAATATTTTTTGGATCCAGGTGGGCGACTCTGAATGCCGCTTGGATGTGCCATTTGGCTATGAATTCTTGTACTATGGCGAGTTTGGGACACCCGAAAGAGAATTGGAGCATAAAGGTGAGGGAGAACCGCTGGTGAAGGGAGGACAGATCGTCGTCATAGAAAAGGATCGATATAGGCAGTCGCTCGGCGGACGGGGGATAATTGATCTCCGGGAGCGGGACGTCGGAGAGGATCGGCACCTTTTGAGCTATGCGGTCGGGTCTCACGAGATCTGCAAAAGAGACCGCGGGGGATATGCCGGGCGGAGTAGGTGCGCCCGAGAGCGAGGAAGAGTTGGGGCCGACTGGAGAAGAAGAAGACCTGCCTAAGGCAGGAAACTGTGGCGAGAGCCGAGGGCCTCCAAAAGCTGGAGCGAATGACAGGGGATGGAGGGGCCTGTACAGGCTTCCTGAATGCTCTGTGATAAAGGGAAGGAGCCGGGCACAAGAGCAGCTCCCGTTGCTGAGGGCGCATGCACAGAAACAGGGCGGGCGCATGGGCCCCCTGGGGCACATGAGGCGTAATGACTGGGCACATGGACTGGCCCCAAGCTGGGAGTGAGGGCTCCGAGAGGGAGGGAGCGGCCGCTTAGGTAGTCCCGCCGACTCGGCCAGACGAAGGAGGCGAATGGGGGGGCTGGCACAAAGGGGGAGCCGGGCACAAGAGATGCCCCCGCAGCAGAGGGCGCATGGGGGGACCAAGCGCATGGTCACCCCTTGCCCCTCCAAACATCTTCAGACCCTGGGGCACAGGGCGCGGTCCGGGCGCATGGGCCTCCGGGGGCTCAGGAGGCGCAAGAACAGGGCGCATGGACAGGTCCCACATGGGGAGAGAGAGCTCTGAGAGAGAGGGTACGGGCTCATGGACAGCCCCTCCGACTCGGCCAGGCGAAGAAGGCGAAGGGGGACCGAGAGACGGCGCATGCCCCTCGCTGAGGGCGCATGGCGAAGGTCCTTCGGGCGCATGGCCCATGTTGAGGGCACATGCCTCAGAGGAAGGCTGGGGCGCATGAACCGCTAAACAGGCGCATAACCCTGACGTGACCAAACAAGGGAGTGGGAAACCAGAATTTGAAATTTGAAATAACATGGCGGACAAGCGGGAAACTCCCAGTCTATCGGCCGCCTGGGAAAGGAGGGGACTCGCGGCACCGACCGTAGCCGATTCGTGAGCGAGGGGTTGGGCTGCCACCGCGGCATGACATCGATCGACTAGCTGGAGTTGCACTGCGGACCAGGCGACTAACGAGGGGTTGGAGGTGCTCCAAGGAGGGAGGGAAGCTGGCCCACGGTAGAGCCTGCCTAGCGGGAGGGGGCCCGCGTCCCTCCGGGAGGGAGAGGAGGGGGGAGACAACGCTGGGCGCGCTGAGATCGACGAAGGGGCCTCCGGTGGCTACGCTTAGAGGCCGCGTGAAGAAGCTTTGCGGATAGGCTGTGGGGGAGGACCTGGAGCGAAGTTTGGGGGCAAGAGGGCGACATACGGGAGGAGGAGAGGAGGAAGGGGGGAGCCGCCGGTCGGCTACTGCCGACGAGGGACGAGACATGCAGGGGAAGAAGGGGGGTGGGGGAGCTCGAAGCGGAAGACATCATATTCTTATATATATGATAGGAATAATGTTATATATATATATATGATAGGAATAATGTTATATATATAGGAGTTCCTGGGACCGCGACTACAAAAGTTGGAGCCGGATCCATAATCTACAATCTCGCGACGATTCTAAGAAAGATACCGTACCACTGTGATCTTATTTTATTTTTTGTGATACGTGGACGTGTTGTGGTGTGTTAAGGTTAGATGTGTTAGGAGAGCGTCCAAGTATGACTTGGGTGCCGTAGTGGGGGTGTGTGTGACCTAGCGTGCTAGTAGACTACCTCGTGTTGTAGTTGTTTTTTAATGACTTCTATGATTGGACACATCTTACGACATGACACTTGAGTGGGTTACATTTTGTCGGCACGGGTTTACGCACTTGACTGAACATCAGTGTGTGCGGTTCGTATGTCGGTTCATATAGAGTTAGTAAGAGTCTAGCTAGTGACTTGCATTGAGATATGTATTGAATATAACTAGTGCAAGACATGGGCAGGAAAGACTATTATTATGCGTATGAGGTAGCCACCTTTAGCATCATAGTTGCCCGGTTATGGGTTCATAGTTTCCCGATTAATGGTGTATTGCTAGAGGAGATATTCGGCAGCGGCCGCTGACCGCGCGTCAGAACACGGTCAGGAGGTACGCTAGTATATACATAAGCCTCTAGCGGATGCTATGTTTTATTCCTTCTCCTACTCATACGTACCAACGTAGTCTTCCAACATACACATAGATGGATAGTTTAGCTTGTTAGTTATATTCATGTTCATCTATATTACTTTTTCTGTTCATATTGTGGCTAGTTGTTGTATCTTGTTACGTTCCTCTGAGGATCTGGTAATCTCTCCAAGTGTTAGTTGGCCCATTTGCTGCAGGATTCAGGTACTATTGGTAGTATTTCTTTTTATCATTTTCTCATCCTTTGTACTATTTATTTTTGTCTTTGCTGTCATAGCCTAGCTTTATTGGATCTCTATTATTTTTTGGGTCCATTCCAAACATATATGCTAATGGGATGCAGACCAGGACATATATTATTTGTTCTTGATTTTGTTTATTATTATGGATTGAGACATAGTTGAGATATAGATTAGATATCATACGTTCGTTTACCTTACTGTGTACAATGACTAGCTTAAGTCCATTAAATCGGGAATACTTATTCTAGTCGTACAGCTGGTATGATCTTGTTCTGGGTTCCTATATATTTTGAAACTTAGGCGTGACATATTTTTGTGGTAGCCCATGCAGATCGAGTTGGTCGTTTCGGTTACGTTACTGTACCGAGCAGGCCTGTGATAGGATAATACAATAGGATCTCAATCCACAACTGTCTTGAAAATTCTTTTAATTTTATCCATCGTCCTTGAAGCTCAAAATTGAAGTCGATCAACTTCCTTGACCTCCTTATTTTGGATTCTCGTCATTCCCTCTTTTAGAAAGGCGAATGCTCGTGCTTGGTGAACCATATCTTTTATTACTGAATAGAACATAGTTGATAGACTATTATAAAAGGGGATGATTGTAAAGAAAGGATTGGGTAGGTACCTCTATTAGGTAAACCGAACAGATCGGATGGGTAATATAGGATTCACATTGACGACTTAACTCTAGCAAGAGACTTTTGGACCAGGGAATTACAACCCTTCTACCATTATCTAGGTTAGATAGAGATGTTTTGGGAAAATCGGAAGGAACATATAGTTGGACTTTAGAGAGTAGTTGCAGCTCCCTACTAGAAGTGATAATCACCCGGGGAGGACTAGTGGAAAGGGTCCAAAGGGTCTCGTTATAAATAGAAAGGTTCAACGAGCATCACCTAGCATCAACTTCCACCCTTACTCAATAGAAAGGTGTATAGTGGGTAGGCGTAGTCATGAGTAATAGATGGTAGACTAGAAAGAACCAATTGCAATCTATCATTCGAGGAAGGTTGATAGGTGGTCTATGGAAGTATGTCTTAGGGTTTAAGAAATAGATTTAGTATTTATATCCCTTGAGGCTAGACCTACCTAGAAACTCGAGGGTGAAATTAAAAACCTTACCTTAAGAAGACTAGTGGATCATATACATCGATATAGGATAGTAGGAATCCTGGAATACCTTGTAGAAAGAACAATAGTGTATGACTAGGTTACATGAAGTGATCATGGAAGTAGCACTACAGATAGGCAATAGAGAGCAAAGTGGGTTGGACCAAGGAGACTGCACTCTTAGTATGTAATACCATGTTAGTGAAGTTAATATCTGAAAATCCCATGTCACCGAAGTGAGCAAAGAGATTAGAGATAAGAAGTTTTAGGATGTTATAAGTTGGGTCATGACCTTCAACAATTAGTTAGCCATACCCTCAAGAATCAAATGCCATCCTAGGAAACATTAAATAGAAAGACCAAGACTCTAGTAAGAGTAGAAGCTTAATACCCTTTGTCTGACTGATCATTCGATGATCAGGATGCCCTAGAACCTCAGGTATGGTTCATCCTTAATCATGCCACTACACCTTTAATTACGAATACATTTTGCAACTTTTCGTCCCAAGATTTTTGTCATAACTAGTTGCCCCATTTAGGTGAATGAGTATGGCCTATATTCCTATCCTAAGTCGAGCCATACTAAGGATAATTCTTTACTCCTCTGTACCTCCGTAAATATAACATCCATATCACGGTAGGTACCAGTCATTACCTACTCAAAATTTTCTTGATCAAGTCATTATGACTTAATGCTCCTTACGTATAGTCATAATTGATTTCTTTTAAAATGATTTCCTTATCCTCTTATATAGTGCTACCTTTTAGTTCCGATAACCAAGGGTTCCATAATAGCTAGATTGTAGGGCCTCATAAATTTTAGGGTTTTCCTATAATTATGACTGATTGGTAGAATCTTCGTTCTAAATAAGCTAATAAGTCCGTAGTTATGACACCCACTTTCTAATCAGACTATTTGGTGTCCGCTACCGTGACTTAGATATTTTGAGTGCAAGACTAGCGGTTACCTCCAAACAAATTTCATATACATGACCTAGACGAGTCTACCTTCGATTATGCCTATCATGTTCTACTCAAACACGTCTCCTCGTGCACTATTTTTAAGGCACAACATTCGGGCCTAGGGTCTCAACCTGAGCTACTCTCGCGATACCGTTGACCATTCCAACCTAAATTAGAGGCTCGACCTCGACAACCCTTTCAACCCACCATACGATTTTAGTAGCATGGCTATTAAACTTGGTGTTAGTTATAGTGCCTCAAAAAATTGATTCCCTTGTGATAGGTTCTAGAGAATAGAACGGCTTGGTAAACCATGTATTTAAGGTTGGACCAAGACTGTGAAGAACCATAATTTATGAAACTTTTCAAAATTTGATTCCAAGCTTTACAAGACCAGGTAAATAGCTAAAGTGGGTAGAATTTTATAGATATTTCCCTAAGTTGGAAGTTAGAATAGAGTAGATTATAGGATTTGACCCTAACGAGAGACCCTAAGATTACTATACTAATCTATGCAAACATTTGCCTAAGCTATAACCTTGAATAGAAGTA
Source organism: Iris pallida (assembly GCA_029216955.1). Lineage (NCBI taxonomy): Eukaryota > Viridiplantae > Streptophyta > Magnoliopsida > Asparagales > Iridaceae > Iris > Iris pallida. The sequence goes on along the minus strand of JANAVB010023995.1, from coordinate 7,838,575 downwards.
CTAGAGGGATTTTTATCAAGTGCTAATATCATGATAGGTGAACTAGAAGTATTTAATAGAGTATGAAGGTTTGAGTTAGGCTAGACGACTATATATATGGTAAGACTAGCCTTGAAACGATCTATAAAACACCATGACTAGAAGAATTGACAAATAGGTGTGTGTATCTGTTCAGCTCAGCCTCGACCCTTGTCTAGCAGATATGTGCAAAATTTTAGGTTTACTTGTAAAAATTGTATAGCCAGTTGATAGTCGGAAGGAGTAGAGTATTGTTTTCCATCTATTTTGTTGAAGACCTAACCTATATAGGAATAGTGTTGAATTAGTAATAATACTTTTTTAATGACCAATATCACCATAATGGTACTTAGGGCTCCTTAGAAAGTCTTAATTTCATTCTGCAATAGCCAAGTATTGTATTACTTTCTAGGGAATTGTACCGTACTAGCACATCTCACCAGTAGGATCATGACCTTGACCTCGTTGCTAAAGTTAGAACGGATATAGAACTAAGGTTACCTTATTTCCTGGTAGGTTATGTGAACTTAAGAATCTTATTAGTAGTAGAGTCCTCTAGAAATCATGATTGATTACTTTCTTTTATATCATATTTCATGTTTTGATTTTGATGATAGCATGTAAAACCAATCAAACGACCAGAAGTACATCTTCAGCAGAAGGTCACCTTGTACGAGACAAAGGAGCTCTCGACTTGTCACTTTTGCAGTAAGAAGGAATATATTCAGAAGAATTTCAAGAAGAAGTTAGGACGGTGCTATGGATTATTTGTTATTATTAATATTACGTAAGGTTACATTATTGTATGTTTAATTTCGAGGACAAAATTTTCTAAGGTGGGTAGGTTGTAAGCCCCCTATTTTTTAGAGTTATTTATTTATTTATTTTTATTATTTTGTTTAATATAGTTATTAATATATATATTCTCCCACTTTTATTCATGATCATAAAATGTACTCTTCCATAGCTTTTATTTTTGGAGCAGAAGAAATACCAAACTCTAGAAACTTCCTACATAAGTTTTGACCTAGACAAGTTTATCTTTGATGTGGTATATCATGTCCCACTCAAATATGTCTTCTTGTATTCTATTAGCTTCGCACAACTTCAGAGTCAATTTAGGCTAAGAAGTTATCTACCGAGAACATAAATTCTGGACTCGACATTGATCCAACCTAAATGACCAAATATATGATTTCGACTTTTTGAGCCTACTACACACATGCCTAGGGTGTCCCACTCAATCGAGGCCCTATATGCTATTTAAATTCAAATGTCACATAAGACCCTTATGTGACTTTTTATGCCTATTTTCAAATCGAAAATTTTTTCTTGAGCCTAAACTTGTCTAACCAGCTGTAGATGACTTGCTAGGGTCAACCCCACATAGATAGGGCAATTCTAGAATTTTTATTTCTGATTTTTGGAAACTTTAATTGGGTCAAACCTAATAGAAAAACTCAATCAATGCAAGGTTCTATATTTGGAAACTTGTATATCATTGTGCCAATCCCTCTTGTATTTGGTTTCCAAACCCATCAAAACCCACCTATACCCTCACAAGAATAGCCCATGACCGACCCCCATCAATACCCTATATAAATACCATCTCACCCTACCCGAAAATACCCCAAACAAAACACTAACCCTACTGCTGCCGCTACTGTCCCATTCTTGTGCTACTGTTCGACCTTCTTGTCGACCACCTCCAGCACAACCACGTCATCCCCAACGTGCCCAAGACCCCCTCCACCTTCTTAAGGCTGCCATCATCGAAACAACTCTTAGAGGTCGCAACAACCTGCAGAAGACACCCTCAATTTGTTGTCCGAAAATACAACAGGTATGTTCATATTGCGAATGTGTTTTCTCCCCTTCTAGAAATCAAAACTTCATGGGACCAAAAATGTTGCGTTTCCCTATGTGTCTACTAACTTCATATAAAATTTTATGTCAAAATTCTTTCTAAATTTTTGGGGCACACGTTTTACTAATGTGTATCCAAAATTGACATTGTTCAGTATGGGACAGTTTTAAACGGTATAACTTCATTTTTACCATTGATATTATATAAACAATCGTATTTCAATTACCTACAATTCTTGTTAAATGAGTTTTTCATAATTTTACAGTTTTAATACTTGAATCATTCAATTTTTGAAGGATAAAATTCTGCCGTAAAACGACTATCGACATTACCATCTTGTGAGTCCCAAATAAATTTTCGTGCATCCAATGCTCCATATTATCGATCCACGAATCATGATCATTAATATTTGATAATTTAGATGATTGATTACAATTTATTTTAGAATATTAAATTAGTTTATTTATGGTTAAACAAGTTCTAATAACGTTGATTTATCAATGTGGATATTAGTTTGATCATGAATTAACTTCTAAATAGTTTTTAAGTAATAATAATTATATAAAAAGTATTTCTGAAATATTGAAGATTTATTTTGGAATTTATTCTAAATATTTTATATATTTATTTTGTTGGTCGTAGGATGGATATTATGACTAGTATTATTATGACTAGTTGATAGTTGGTTAGTCCTATGTACAATATATATATATATATATATATATATATATATATATATATATATATATATCAATGATAGAAATGATGTTAGTATGGTTATTAATTCTAGTTATATATAGGTTATTTATAAGGGCACAGCCAAAAATTATCAGGGCTAGCCCAAATCTAACGTTGGTTTATTTACAAGTTTGCCATTGAAAAAACTACTCAAGGTTAGCCCAACCATAGGTATAAAAGTCAATTTTTTGTTTTTTTGCTCTCTTCTCCTACCTCACAAGAAGGACAAGAAGAAAGAAGAACAAAATGAACAAGAAGAACAAGAAGAAGATCTCTTTCTCCAAACCCTAGTTTTTTTCTCTCTACTCCTTTCTCACATATCTTTCTCCAAACCCTAGTTTATTTTTTTCTTTTTGTTTGGGCATCATGAAAGAAGAAAGAAGAAATAAGAAAGATGAAAGAAGAAAGTAGAAAGAAGAAAGAAGAACAAAAAGAAAGAAAATAAACCAACTTGTGAGAATCATGAAACTTTTATTTTGAAATTAGGGTCCAAACATGTGAAATTATGGATGAAACCCTAGTTGTAGAAGAAATTGGGTTATCAAATATATCAAATCTATTAATCTATTAATAAATTTTCTTCATTAATAGAAGAAATATTTGATGAAACCCTAGTTGTAAAAAAATTATGGATGAAACCCTAGTTGCAGAAGAAATGAATTTGTTGTACAGCATGTATAACTGCCACAACTTTTGGCAGTTCTAGAAGTATTGAGGACTGCCATGAATTGTGGAAATCTTGAAATGGACTTGTTGTACAATAGGACTAGCTGCCATAATTTTTGGCAGTCTTAGAAGTATTAAAGACTGCCAGAAATTATGGCAGTCCTGAAAGGAACTTGTTGTACAACAAGTCCATTTCAGGACTGCTATAATTCGTGGCAGTCCTAAAGTCAAAAATTTTGAATTAAAAAACATATGTTAGGGTTTATTTCCATCTTGATAATGGAGTATAATATACATTTTAGGGTTTACTTCCATGCATTCTTTGTAAGGAAAGAAATATTAGGATTTGTATATTATTTGTGAGGAGACTTTGGGTGTCATCGAAATAGGGAATGAGAAGGAAACTAGGGTTTTGATGTAGATGGTGGGGATGAAAATGGTGGAGAAAAGAATAAGAAGATGAGAAGAAAACTAGTGTGTTAATGGAGATGGTAAGGATGGAAATGGTGGAGAAGAAGAAGAAGAATATGAGATGAAAACTAGTGTTTTGGAAGAGAGAGTAAAAAGTTAAAATGAAGCTCAAATTTTGGGTTTGGGAGGTGTGGGGTTGGGACAACACAAATAGCAAAAAATTAGGTTGTCCTGAGTAATTTTCCCTCAAATTAGGGCTAGCCCTAATCCTGGCTAGCATTGAACAAGTTTGGGTGTGCCCTTATAAATAGCCTATATATAGGAGTTCGTGGGACCACGACTGCAGAAGTTGGAGCCGGATCCATAATCTACAGTCTCGCGACAATTCCAGGCAAAATACTGTGCCACTATGATCTTATTTTATTTTCAGTTATACATGGAAGTATTATGGTGTGTTAGGATTAGATGTGTTAGGAGAGCATCCAAGTATGACTTGGGTGCCATAGTGGGGGTATGTGTGACCTAGCGTGCTAGTAGACTACCTCGTATTGAAGTTGTTTTTCAATGACTTATACGACTGGACACATCTCATGACACGGCACTTGAGTGAGTTACATTGTGTTGGCACGGGCTTACACACTTGACTAATCATCAGTACGAGCGGTTCGTGTCGGTTCATATAGATTTAGTGTGAGTCTAGCTAGTGACTTGTATTGAAATATTCATTGTTCGAGTCATGGATATAACTGGTACAAAACATGGGCGGAGAAGACTATTAGTAGGCGTATGAGATAGCCACCTTTAGCCACATAGTTGTCCGGTTATGGATTAATGGTTTCCCTGTTATGGGTGTATTGCTAGAGGATAAATCCGGCAGCGGCTGCTGACCCCACGTCAGAACACGGTCGGAAGGTATGCTAGTATATACATAAGCCTCTAAAGAATGCTATGCTTTATTCCTTCACCTACTCATACGTACCAAAGTAGTCTTTAATTGCATACACTTAGATGGATAGTTTACCTTGTTAGTTATATTCATGTTCATGTATATTACTTTTACTGTTCATATTATGGCCATTTGTTGTATTTTGTTACATCCTTCTGAGGACCTGGTGATCTCTCCAGGTGTTAGTTGGACTTTCGGCTGCAGGATTCAGGTATTGTTGGTAGTATTTCTTGTTACCATTTATGCGTCCTTTGTATTATTTATTTCGGTCTTTCCTGTCATAGCCTAACTTTATTGGATCTCTATTATTCTTCGGGTCCATTCCAAACATATATGCTAATGGGCTGCAGACCATGACATAGATTATTTGTTCTTGATTATGTTCATTATTGTGGATTGAGACATAATTGAGATAAAGATTAGATAGCATATGTTAGTTTACCTTACAACGTACTACGATTAGGATAAGTCCATTAAATTGGGAATACATATTCTAGCCTTACAGTTGGCATAATCATGTCCTGGTTCCTATATATTTTGGAACTGGAGCTTGACATAAAATTTCAAAGATCGAGGATGGTTAAAGACCTTGGCAGATTATATTATCAAGCAATTTAATATCATGTTACTGGAAGTTATATTTAAGGAAGCTAGGCCAAAGAATGGTGTGAATTGGTGGAAAAGGGAATAAAAAGTTTTCAAATGATTTGGGTTAGGTTCGTCTTAAGATCAAATTATATTTTAAGAATCATATGTTATCCTAAGGGAATCAAATAGATAGACAATACCTTTGTATGGATTAGTGTGATTTTTTCAGCCAGTTTGATTATCAGATTATTCTTGGTGACCAGAAGTTGTGGTTTTAGATCGTCCCAATAACCTTTCATTTTATAAATTCCTATTATATGCTCGCAATCATAGTTTCTGATTTGTCAATACAAATCATTCTAAGTATGTGATTGCGAAAGACCCTATTCCAACCCTAGGGGTGCCATAAATTCAAAATCTCATTGTGCCTAATATTATATTACCTTAGGTACCAAATTTTTCTCCTTCAAACTTTCTTATCCAGTCTCTATGAATTGAATCCTAGGTGACTACCTAAATCATGCCTTCTGCTTGTGCAAAATCACTCCTTGAACATGTTATAATTTTTCCTTTTCATGATCTACAAACTTCTTCCTCCATGAACTGCTTGGATTTGTTTCTTATCATCCATGCCATGTAATAATCGAACTCCTCTGTACACCCACCCAGTTATGACAGATTAAGTAAATTTCTTCTATCTTGATAAAGACTTGGCCTATATAGGAATAATGTTGAATTAGCAATAATATTTCTTATATATTTATTGACCAATAACACCATGATGGAACTTAGGACTCCTTAGAAAGCCCTTGATTTTAAGTCCCCAATACCTAAATTTTATATTCCTTCTAGAAAATTGTACCTTTCCAAAAATCTCATTGGAAGGTTCCTCACCTTGATTTTTGTGCTGTCATCCTATAAGTTAGGATGGATCTAGAATTGAGGATAGCTTATTTCTTGGTAGGTTATGTGAACTTAGAATCCTATTAGTAGTAGCGTCATGTTTCTTTTATGCCATATTTCATGTAATTTTGAGGACAACATGGAAGACCAATCAGACGTCTAGGAATACATTTTCAGCAGAGGGTCACCTTGTACCAGACAAATAAGCTCCCGACTCGACACTTTTATGGCAAGAAGGAACAAGTTCAAAAGGATTGCAAGAAGAAGTTAGAACATTGTCATTGAATATTGGTTGTTATTAATATTATGTGTTGTTATATTATTGAATGTCTAATTTCGAGGACGAAATTTCCTAGGGTGGGTAGGTTAAAAACCCCCTGTATTTTTAAGGTTAATTTTTTATTTATTTTATTTTTGTATTATTTAATGTATTTATTAATAGCTGTTTTTCACCATTATTTTTTATTATTAAATACTCTTTTTCCTAGCTTGGAATTTTGGAGCACAAGAATTGCTAATCTCTAGAAACGTCCTTCATGTGTTTTGACCTAAATAAGTTTACCTTCATGATATATCATGTTCCACTCAAACATGTTTCTTTGTATTCTATTTTTGTCGCACAACTTTTTGGTCAAATTAGGCCAACTCACTATCTACTGTAAAACTTGTCATACTTTCAAATTTAATTTTGGGACTCGACATCAATCAAAGCTAAACGATCCAATATATGATTTTGACCTATTTTGAGCCTACTACAAACATTTCAATGGTGTCCTACTTAATTGATTTCCCATTTGCTACTTATTTTCAAATAGCACATGAGATCCATTTATAGCATTTTCGGTGTTTAACTCAATTCGAATAATTGTTTGGACCATAACCTAGTCAACCCAACTTAGTGGAGCCTACCTAGAATTGCCAAAATTAATTAGAGACATTTAATTAATTTTTGGGCATTTAATAGCAGTCACATGCAAAAAATCTTGCATCTTTGACTCCACCAATCAACCCATCCAAATATGGAAACCCACTACATTACCTTGCCATATTAGTTGGTTGGATGACCAAATCTCCACCAAATTAATTTAAACCAAACACAAACAAACCCTAACACATAGGAGAACCAAACCTTATATATATAGTCACCTTTGCCGCCCATCTCTTCCCAAATCCTAAAAACCCGACAGCCCTATTATTCTTGGCCGACAGCTACGATACCCTTGTAGCTGACCATTTCAATAAAATCCCCATCAACTTCTAGACCTCCGTTTGGCTAGCCACCACCTCCATGATGGCATTAAGAGACCCCTCTTCAACCTTATCAAGCCCCAGAGGAGCCAGATCATTGAGTTAGCATTTATTTTAGTTTACTTTACTATTTTAGGATTTTGTGATCATTTTACTGGGGTTGGAGCCAGATCATTGCTTTACTCTCTTGTCGATTATCTATGCAAGATACCTTGCCATCTTTCTGCTGTTTTAAATTTATGATATTGTTGAACTATTTTTTAGTGTATTTCTCTAGTAGGTGCGTCCAAGTGAGACTTGTGTGCCATCAATGTTGTTATCGATGTTTGTGTACGTGTGCTTGAATTATGTGTATAGGAGACGTACCTAGAATGTGTGAAGTTGTTTCTAAATAACTTTTATTCCTTGTCACGTATCATACACGCACAATACGTGAGTTACATGGTGCTGGCACGGGCTTACGTACTTGACTGATCATCAGTGCGAGCGGTTCGTACGTCGGTCAATATATTGTTTAGAAGGGTCTAGCTAGTGACTTGCATAGAGATATGTGTTATCCAAGTCATGGATATGATTTGTGCAAGTCCATAGGTAGGAAATGTGGGATCGATGGCACATCTAGAGGGGGGTGAATAGAGTATAGCGGAAGTAATATCCCCAATTAAAATTAATGCAGGTAAAGGCAGGTAATTAATGCAATAACGAGAAAATAGTAATTGAGTAGTGAGATAGAAACAATACACAAACACAAAGATTTTATCCTAGTTTTCCTCTGAGAGGACTAGTCCAAGCTTGAGTACTCTTGCTCGATGTTAAATCCACTATCTTGAAAACACAAGCTTTTATCCGAAGGCTTATGGCTTCTTATAATGTCGTATTTTTATCCGAAGTCCACAAACAAATTTCAACACTAACTGAATAGCTTTGATATGCGAAGCTTGTATAACTCGAATACTTCTAATCGAAACACACCGTCACTTAGAAGAATTGGAATTGTCTTGGAAATGTGATGATTGAAAGCTCTCTGGTGAAAAAAGGCCTATATTGGATAGAGAAGAAGAAGAGTGAGTTGAGTGAGTAAAGTGAAAAACTCTTCTCTATTTATAGGAATTTTTGAACCAGAGTTTGGCCATAACTCGGTTGTGGTAACGTTCAAATTTTTGAACGTTTGGGATCCAAAAGAATAGGTATTCATTTTGACCATGAGGGAATTTAGGATGACCGAGTTCGAGGCGAACTCGTACCGAGTTCGGGTACTTTGTTTTCAAAATTTCTTTTGGATATGAGGTATGAGTAGGTTTTGTTTGAGTGAGGATGTTCAACTAAATGCCAGTGATAGCCGACTTACAAAAACCAAGACTCAAAGAAAAGAAAATTACAGAATGATTTATCAAAAACTCTTGCTAACGAATAGTTGTGGACTTCTATAGTATTTGTACTTTACGTATCAGATTCGGAGTTTTAAATCAATTATCGAAATCAGCTTGATCATGACCATATGGGCCAACAATCTCCCCCATTTTGATAATTTGACAAAAATATGATTGATACTTAATATATACTCATCTGGTACGGAAGTAACTTGGTATAGTAGCTTGGTACATTAGCTTGCTCTCCCATAATAATTGACCAAGTCTTCAAAGCAATTGAAATGTAGCTAAATTTCTCAAAATAAAGTCTTCATAGCAATAATATTTCAAGTAGCATTTGAAGAAGCATAATTTATTCATGCAAAAATTATTCAATTTGGTCAAGTAATCAAGAATTCTCCCCCGTTTGTCATGATATCAAAATGACGTAAAAAATTTAATAACTCAGCAAAGATCATATAGCTAATGGCATAAATTAGAAAGGCTTTAAAATAAGAATATAACATGAATGTCATACATAGTATGCTTTAAAGAAGCAGATATAAATAAGACATAAAAGTAAAATGTAGTAGTGGTCACTGTATCACTAGACATCATCCTCGTCATCATCAGCACCAACAGCCCCAGAAGGATTCTCGGACTCAGCAGATCGTTGGGGACCATAACGAGTTGTGGTAGGGTCAAAGTAACGCTGAGCCTCTGGATCAACAATACGATAACCAACCACGAAGGGATCACGAAGCATGGGATTGGGACAGCCTGGGTTGTTGACAAAACTATAGTTGAAATCCCACATAATGTTGGTCATAGCCTGGAACTGCAAGGTGGTTCGAAAGTCTATAGACCGAAACTGATCAAAAACCAATGCTTGAAAAGCCTCAAGGGTTACGCGTGAGGAAGGATGTGAAGGATGGTGACTATCAGATGGGTCAGCAATAGGAGGAGGAGGAGCAGGGATAGCTAGAGTAGGAGCTACTCGATGATGCATGTTAAGATAAGTTGGAGGAGGATCAAGAGGGCAGTCATCTAAGATGATATTAAAGTATGCAAAAATATACGGTAGATACATCGCATATAGAAGGTTTCGTGGTTTCTTACGACACCGTTCCATAGCGGAGATAATAGTCTTTGGTAAGCTAAAAGGAATTTAAAAATGGAGATGATACATGGCAAAAAGTTCTAAATAAGTGATTTCATCTGTGGATGTTTGTTTTGGAATGATAACAAAGAATACCATCCAATACAAACCATAGAAATAGTCATTCATATGTTTTGGTCAAAGACGACCTTCAGGACGAGGATTGGGTATACATAGAGAGTCACGGAACCAGTCTAAAGTCATATAAGCTAGAAATTAAATTTTTGTGATGTCCACAAGTGCTTCCCCATCATTGGGAATATGAAGCATAAGAGCTAAATTCTCAGCATCAAATTCAATTTCTATGCTACCAAGTCTAGACTGAACAATATCGTTTATGACCGAGAGATTTCACTAAAACATATGTATCGCATTCATGTAAATATGATAGCTCGATTGCACTACCTCATCAAATCTAAAGTGCTAAAATACTGATAAATAGTTTTAAAATAAGTTAAAATTGATAGGGCTTTCCGGACAAATTGTCCATTCGATAAAATCAGTGAACCATTCATTGAAGCATGTAAGAAGACAAATATGATTTTATTGAAATTGTCACCATCAGGTATAGATGGACTGAAAAGGGAGAACAAAACTTCTTCTTAAATATTCGAAGAAGAACCATCCCAACTTTTTGTTTCTTTTTAGAGAAATTAAGTCTAAACAAAAAGTAGAAAAAGTGATGAAGAAAATTGATGAGAACCATGAAATCACCCTGGATCCAAGTTTTTAGAATTTGAGAGACTAGGAGGTTGAATACGAATTCCAGGGTTAGGTTTTTCGGTGGAGTCTGCTGTGATGAAGATGGAGGAGATGAATAGTTGTAGGGTTTTAGTAAAAACCCGATCTGGCCATACCTTTCTTCTAGAAAAAACCTGCCCAACTTCGGCCCAATTTTGCACAGAGCTCGGTACGAGCTCAATTCCTTGGTATCCTAAATAGAATTGAACAAGTTTGATACAGTTTTTTTGACATATATACGAAATAGAAATTTAAAATATATGTATTGAAGAAAAATAATTTATATTAATTAACCGTAATATAAAAATTATATCAAATATTTTGGTTTAGCTGTAGGGGCCGGATCCCAGCTAGCGATAGTCCAAAAACACTTGGGACCGTGTTGCTTAGGCTTTTATGCCTTATTGTTAAAAGGGCCCTTTCAGCTTATAACCAAAATACTCTTTACGATTTATGAATTTAAGTCAAGTTATATAGAAATATAAAACCTGAACGTCCGTAATTCCTAATTCTCTTCGTACAAAGTTAAAGCAATCTTCTGCTAAAGGTTTGATGAAAATATCAACTAATTGATATACTTTGTCCACATATTCTAGACAAATGTTACTTTGTAGAATATGATCTCTAAGGAAATGATGTCTAATTTCTATATGCTTAGTGCGAAAGTGACAAATAGGATTCTTTGTGAGATTTATAGAACTAGTGTTATCACAGAAAATATGGATGTGGATGTAGGATAAATGATAGTCTTCTAAGGTTTGCTTCATCCACAAAATCTGGACACAACAACGTCCTGCGGCTATATATTCAGTCTCGGTTGTTGATAGTGCAACAAAGTTTTGCTTTTTAGAAAACTAGAAGACTAAGGATTTTCCTAGGAGATGACATGTGCCGCTGGTACTTTTACGATCGACCTTGCATCCAGCGAAATCCGCGTCCGTATGACCTATCAGGTCAAACGAATCAATTATTGGGTACCATAGACCGGTTGTTAAAGTTCCTTTAAGGTATCATAGGACACGCTTAACGATTCTCACATGTGATTCCTTAGGACAAGTCTGATATCTAGCAAATAGGCATAATGAGAACATAATATCAGGATGACCAACAGTCAAATAAAGTAAACTACCAATCATACCTTACAAACTTCAGTTGGTTTCTAACTTTCATCCATATCAAGTTTTGTTGACGTTTTCATAGGAGTTTTTGTTGGCCCATTGGTCATATGGTCAAACTGATTTTAATAATTGATCAAACTCTATCTGGATATATGAAGCTAGTCAGGATGTATCGGACTCTTGGACATGATCAAGAACAGCAATCTACTCAGTTCAAGACCGAAGCGATGTTTGCCTGTTCGAGTCTGTATTTCTTTGAGCAATGTATTTTTTATTTTATTGAGTCTAGGAATACGTTGTACACCGAGTCGTACTGGCAAATAGGCTATTCCAAAATGATTTCAAAATATTTTTAAAATGTCCTCAGTTTTGAAAAACATTCTTATTAACAAAAGCTTCAAAAAGGTTTTCAAAAAGATTTTCAAAAATCCCCAAAAACTAATTTTAAAAACCTAACCTAACCCTGACAGAACTCGGCCAGAGTTCGGCCAGAGTTCGGTTAGTGGCCGTTTTGATTTTTGAATTCTCTAGAACTTATCCTCCTGCAGTTGCGGATTTGACCGAGATTTCCTCATCGAGTTCTGCCCGAATTCTGCCAGAATTCTGTCTTTAGAATTCCTATAAATAGAGAAGGATTTCGATCATTTCAACTCACTCATTCACTTTTAACCTTCTCTCAATCTAAAGCTTTCAGTTTTTCAAAGAGTTTTCTTGAGCTTTAAATTTCAGATCCTAAGCCAATTACAATCCTCTAGTCGATTTGCCAGTACGGTGCGGTCTAGATGTTTATGAGAGATTGTAATCAGAAGGCTTGATTGAAGAATACCTCTTCAAAATTGAAGTTGGACGAGTTTTTCGTATCAAAGCTCGCGTTGTAGAAGTTGCAAGGACTTCGTAAGAAAACTTACGGTTTTGCCAATAGTGGATTCAACTGGTAGCAAAAGTTCTACCGACTGGATTAGTCCTCAACAGAGGGAAACCAGTATACATCGCTGTCTTTGCGTTTGCTCTCTTATCTCTGCCTTTACATTATTTAGTTGTGATTATTATTCTGTGATCTTGCTGCTAACATTTTTAATTAGCATATTTCTGCTGCCAACTCTATTCACCCCCCCTCTTGAGTATTGTGCTTTATGATTTCGTTCCTACAATTGGTATCAGAGTGGGTGTTACAGGTAAAGCAAGGTAACATTGCAATTATTTATTCATTTAATTAATTGTTATATAGATTACAGCACAACACATGGCAACTGTGAATTCACAAGTGAAGGCCAGGCCACAAACAGACCTCCACTGTTTGATGGTACGAACTATACCTATTGGAAAACACGGATGAGTTTCTTCTTGAATCTCTTGACTTTGATTTATGGTCTATTATTATTGATGGCTATCAAAAGCCACCTCGTATAAATGTTGATAGAGTTCTAGTTGAAAAACCCCATAACAGATATACAGAGGAGGAAAAAGAAAAAGGCCAGTCTTGACGCACGTGCTATTAACGCTCTATTTTGTGCTTTAGACAGAACTGAATTTAACACGGTGTCTATCTGCACAACAACTAATAAAGTGTGGAAGCTACTTGAAGTTACACATGAAGGCACGACTCAAGTCAAAGAATCAAAGGTCAGCAGACTTACTCAAGAGTATGAGGTGTTCAAGATGAAGCCCAACGAAACAGTTACTCAGATGTTCGAAAGATTCCTAGATATTGTAAATCCTTTGTCCTCCCTTGGCAAAAAATATAGTAACCATGAAAGATTTGCAAACTCCTGCGAGCACTTACCAAGAACTGGATTCCAAAGGCTACTGCAATCATTGAAGGGAACGACCTCACAACCATGTCCCTCGAAGTACTCATGGGTAAGCTACTCACTCATGAACTGGAGCTACAAGATTTTGAATAGCCTGCACCAAAGGAGAAGACGATCGCTTTCAAGGCTCAGCACAAAAGCTGCTGAAGGTGATTCAGACAGCAGTGAATCTGATGCTAAAGATCAAGCACTCCTAGCAAGGAAATTCAAAAGATTCATGAGATATGAGAAGAGAGCCAAAGAAAACAACAGCAGTAACAACTGGTATGATGATGTGTCTGCTATGGCTGCAAGAAGAAGGGACACATGAAGAAGGATTGTCCTACAAACTCATCATCAAACAAGAAGAGCAACAGGTATGAAAAAGGAAACCTGAAGAGATCAACATCTCGGAGATATGCAACACAGCATATGGCATGAAAGTGAATCAGCGACTCAGAAGACGAACAATCAGAAGATGCTGCAAACGTATGCTTTATGGCATCCGATCAGGTGGAACACCCTTCACATGCTAAAAGCAAATGGATCCTCGACAGCGGTTGTTCACGGCATATGACCGGTGATGCTATATTATTTGCAACACTGTCGAAGAAGAAAAAGGAAGGTTATGTTTCCTTCGGTAATAACTTGGAAGGGTATATTATTGGTATCGGTGATGTTGGTAAGTCCTATCCTGTAATTAAGGATGTCTGTCTGGTTACCGAGTTGAAACATAATCTACTCAGTATAAGTCATTTAGCTGATCATGGTTATGGCATCAACTTTGGCAAAGACAAATGTACTATAGTTGATAGCTCAACTGGTAGTACTATCTTTGAAGGTATCAGGGAAGACAACATATATGTTTTCTATTTGTTGGAAGAAACTAACATTTCAGGTAGATGCTTAATGGCTAAAAGTGATGAGAGTCATCTGTGGCATATGAGACTCGGTCACGCAAATATGGACACAATCTCAAGATTATCCCAAAGAAGCTAGTACGCGGTTTACCGGACATTACATTCAAGAAGGATTCGGTATGCAGTCAATGTGAAAAGAACAAAGCTACCAGATCCACATTCAAGTCAGTAAACGCAGTATATACTACTAGACCTCTACAATTGCTTCATATGGACTTATTTGTCCTAGCAGAGTTGCTAGCCTCGGAGGTAAGCTTTATGCTTTTGTAATTGTAGATGATTTCTCTAGATACACGTGGGTATACTTCTTGACATGCAGAAGATACATTATCCGAATTTGTCGCCTTTTGCAAGAAAGTACAGAATGAAAAAGGTTATATGATCACTCGTATTAGAAGCGATCATGGAGGCAAATTGAGAATGCAGAGTTTGAACAATTTTATGACACACAATTTTGTACACGAGTTCTCCTGTCCTAGGACTCCACAACAAAATGGAGTTGTGGAACGTAAGAATAGAACTCTATCCAAAATGGCCAGAGTAATGTTAAACCAGTTTAGTCTACCCAAATATTTTGGGCTGAAGCTGTCAATACAGCTTATTTTGTTCTCAATAGAGTTCTAATTCGACCCAAATCGAAGAAGACCCCATTTGAGTTATGGTTTGATAGAATTCCATCAGTTTCATATTTTAGAATATTTGGTTGTAAGTACTTTATTCTTAATACAAAAGACAATTTGGAAAAGTTTGATGAAAAGGACGATGAAGGTATATTTTTAGGTTATGCGGCCAAGAGCAAAGGATACAGAGTCTTCAACAAACGAACCATAATCATCGAAGAGTCAATCAACGCACTTTTGATGAACTGAATCAAATGACTATCGATGACAATGACGAAGATCCAACTGTACCAAGCTCAACAACAGCTGATTCTCAACAAGCTCGGCACTAGCTGATCCTCCTAGAGAAGATCCAGAAACCAGCTACCTTCAGAGTCTGCCGAAAAGATTAAAATTTACGGCTGATTATCCAAAGGATTTGGTAATTGGTGACATTACCAAATGTGTAAGTACTCGTACATTCAGTAGAGATATTGTTTCTAGTGTTGCATTCTTTTCACAGCTAGAACCCAAAACTATTGATGAAGCATGTAGTGATAGTTTTTGGATAGATGCTAGCAAGAGGAATTAAACCAATTTGAACGGAATCAATTTGGGAACTTGTTCCCAAGCCTATTGATCATCCGGTCATTGGCACCCGTTGGGTATTCCGAAATAAACTAAATGAGAATGGTTTAGTGACTCGTAATAAGGCTCGATCGTAGCTCAAGGATACAATCAGGAAGAAGGTATCGACTACAATGAGACTTATGCCCCAGTTGCGAGATTAGAATCCATTCGCATGTTATGTGCATTTGTATGTTTTCATAATTTCAAATTATTTCAAATGGATGTCAAGAGTGTATTTTTAAATGGTTTTATAAAAGAAGAAGTTTTTGTAGCACAACCTCCATGTTTCACAAATTTTAAAAACCCTGATCATATTGTCAAGTTGAAAAAGCTTTATACGGTTTGAAACAAGCCCCTCGTGCTTGGTATGATCGTCTAAGCTATTTTCTACTTGACAACGGTTTTTCAAAAGGCAAGGTTGACACTACACTTTTTATTAAGTCCTTTAATGGTAAGCTTCTTTTAATACAAGTCTATGTTGATGATATCATATTTGGATCTACTGATGAATCTCTGTGTCAAGAATTTTCTAAGTGTATGCAGAATGAGTTTGAGATGAGCATGATGGGAGAGCTGAAATTCTTTCTCGGACTGCAAATCAAACAAACTGATAATGGGACGTTCATAAATAAGCCAAGTACACGAAAGATTTGCTAAAGAAGTTTGATCTGGACAATGTCAAACCTATTGGCACTCCGATGGCAACTTCAACAAAGCTTGATATTGATGAACAAGGCAAGCCGGTCGACACACGTAAGTATCGAGGTATGATCGGTAGTTTACTTTATTTAACTGCTAGTCGTCCAGATATTATGTTTAGTGTTTGCCTGTGTGCACGTTTTCAAGCTAATCCAAAGGAATCATATCTGTGCGCAGTTAAGCGTATCTTTCGATACCTTAAGGGCACTTTTTTTGTTGGCTTATGGTATTCCAAAACTAAGTCCTTTGACCTTATTGGTTATTCGGATGCAGATTTTACTGGATGCAAAGTTGATAGAAAAAGTACCAGCGGTACATGTCATTTCATAGGCAAGGCTTTAGTCTCATGGTTTAGTAAAATGCAAAATTCTGTAGCCCTATCAACAACAAGCTGAGTATATCGCCGCAGGACGTTGTTGTGCTCAGATTTTGTGGATGAAACAAATCTTGGAAGACTATAATTTATTTTATACACATATTCCCATTTTCTGTGATAACACGAGCACTAATAATTTGACTAAGAATCCTGTATGTCATTCTCGTACAAACCATATCGAGATTCGATAATTTTCTTAGAGATCATCATAAAAATGGAGATATTGACCTTGTATACATAGATACTGAGAATCAATTAGCTGACATTTTCACAAAAACTCTAGCAGAAGATCGTTTCAATTATTTACGTCGAGAATTAGGAATTTTGGACGTCAATAATGTTAATTGATTTATTTTATGATTTTATTTCAATATGCAAAAACTGTGTTAGAGACAAGCCAATAAAGATTCTGTCTGTCACCACAACTACGGTTGAAGCGAAGCGGTACTTAAGAGTTCCCCGGTGAACCTCCGCCAGCTGGGACAGTACTCCTACAACTAATCTGAAACAGTCGCTGTGTAACAAAATTTAATTTATAAAATAACATTAATTATATTATTTTAATGTCAAAATTACTAATCTTTGAATTAAATATTTGAAATGAGCCAATGAAAAAGAAAGTATTTCAAACCAACCCCAGGCGAATTCGGCCAGACTTCGGACCAAATTCGGCCCGAGTTCGATTGAAGGTATCAGGTTATATAACCAGAACCCGAGAGCCTTTCTTCTTCATTGCTTCCAAACTTCATCAAACAGCAACAGCAGCCGCGCGAGAGAACCCCCTAACCCTAGTTCTTCACCACCTTATCTTCCAATCCAAGTGGTAAAATCAATCCAAACTTTGGATTCGTGCGGAGTTCTTTGTTCTCTACAACATGTTCAAATTTGGGAGGTATAACTTCGTATTTCCCCACCTTTTAATTTTGTGCTATTTACTTATTTTGTACAAATGGCACCTAAGGGATTTAACCCCTTCAAGAGGAAGAAGACAACCAACCCAAGTGAGGAAGGTTCATCTTCGAATCCACCCACGGATTCCCTCTTTTCGCCAGTCCAATCTAGCGATGGCGCATTCGACGGGTTTTACTTTCAAACCCTAGACCAAGCCCTACTGTGGTATGGAGACTTCTCCATGAGATCCATATGCACAGGCGCCCATCAAGTGGACTGTGTTTCCAGAACACCGACCTTTTTGAGGCATTAGGGTTACAATATTTTGTTAAACTTTGTTTCCCAATAGCAACTAATGCCATTAGACTGTTCTACTGCAATATCATATTAAACACATTGATGTAAGCACTCGTGTTGGAGGATTAGATATCAATTTCAATGATGTTATCTTAGCGAAAATCCTTGGTATTCCCAATGAAGGTGAACCGCTTGTTGATATCACTGAATTTGATTTCCCCGACGGCACGACACTTACTAGTTTCAAAGAGGAACTCTGTGCACCTGATCGAGTTCGCTCTGGAAAGTTAAGGCAAACAACATGAACTTTTTTAATTATGAATTGCACCGTATCATTTACTCCACTCTCCTTCCGAAGTCTACTTCGAAGGATGATGTCACGTCTCTTGAATTATCTGCTATGTATCACATTCTTAAGGGGATTCCATTTTCTGCCCCTAAGACCATTATTCAGATGATGGGACGTTGTCGTACAAGAGATAGAAATCTCTCTTATGCGATGATTCTCCCACGCATCTTCCAGCATTTCGACATTGATTTATCTACTTGTACTCAAGACCCTGAGCCCAAGTTTTTCAAGTTATCTCGTCGCAATATGACTGCTGCTGCTCCTCCTACTGCCCCTGCTACTGCTCTACCTCCTCCACCTACTCGGCAGTATGATATGACATTTGAGGGCATACACCAGCACCTTTCGGATATGCACGTCTCAATGACGGATATGGCTCGCGAACGTGAGTCTGCGACGTCGCCCGTTATCTGGCGATTGCAAATTCTTTAGCTGATCTTCGATTCGCCCAGACTGGACATTCTGCCGGTTCCATTCCTAGAGATCCAGCTTTCTCTGGTTACCGCTGTGAGGATGAGGCTGTTCATGCCTACTTTCAGCCCGGTAACGCATATGATTGGTACCGTTCTGACCATGCTCCTCGAGATTATGTTGGTAAGTTTTACACTGGCGCTCCTCCTCACCCTTCTGGTGCGGGTACCTCTGCAGCTGGTCCTTCTGGACATGCTGGTCATGCTGATGATTATGATGATGATGATGAGTTGTGATATGTTATCTAATTTTTAAGGCTTAGACATTATCTACTGTATACTTGGAAATGCTCCGACATTCCAAGTTTTTCTGTCTTTAGACTTTATTATCAGTATTTCTTTTGAGGACTTGTACTGGATATTTTTATATCTCTTGGACATCATTTCATTTTTATGGATTTCGTAGTTTATCTTTCACATCAGTTTACTTATTTACTTAGCATCTTTATCTGCTTCTTTATTATAACTGCCTGTGAAATAATTCTTTGTTTATTATAAACTGCCTGAGACAAATACATGCCTGTGATGTCATTCAAATTTTCTTTACTATTTCTATCATGATTTTTTTCTTGTGTTTCTTCACTATTTGTAATTTATGCATTGATTGGGGAGAGTTTTTCTCTTTTGTAATTATTTTGCTAAATGACAACGGGGGAGAAAAATAAAGATCTAACATTCTTTTGAGAAAATGCAGGACATGAACAATTTTTTCAATTTATTTTCAAGCTTAAATGTTATATCGTTCATAGTTTGTCAATTATCAAAATGGGGGAGATTGTTGGCCCATTGGTCATATGGTCAAACTGATTTTAATAATTGATCAAACTCTGTCTGGATATATAAAGCTAGTCAGGTTGTATCGGACTCTTGGACATGATCAAGAATAGCTATCAACTCAGTTCAAGACCGAAGCGATGTTTGCCTGTTCGAGTCTGTATTTCTTTGAGCAAGGTATTTTTCATTTATTGAGTCTAGATATACGTTGTACGAGTCGTACTGGCAAATAGGCTATTCCAAAATGATTTCAAAATGTTTTTAAAATGTCCTTAGTTTTGAAAAATATCTTATTAACAAAAGCTTCAAAAAGGTTT
This sequence comes from Iris pallida, assembly GCA_029216955.1. NCBI lineage: Eukaryota > Viridiplantae > Streptophyta > Magnoliopsida > Asparagales > Iridaceae > Iris > Iris pallida. Next base: position 7,818,711 of record JANAVB010023995.1, on the reverse strand, counting down.
TCAAAAAGATTTTCAAAAATCCCCAAAAACTAATTTTAAAAATCTAACCTAACCCTGACAGAACTCGGCAAGAGTTCGGCCAGAGTTCGGCCAGAGTTCGGCTAGTGGCCGTTTTGATTTTTGAATTCTCTAGAACTTGGTCCTCCTGCAGTTGCGGATTTGACCAAGATTTCTCATCGAGTTCTGCCCGACTTCTGCCCGAATTCTGCCAGAATTCTGTCTTTGGAATTCCTATAAATAGAGAAGGATTTCGATCATTTCAACTCACTCATTCACTTTCAATCTTCTCTCTATCTAAAGCTTTCAGTCTTTCAAAGAGTTTTCTTGAGCTTTAAATTTCAGATCCTAAGCCAATTACAATCCTCTAGTCAATTTGCCAGTGCGGCGGTCTAGAAGTTTCTGAGAGATTGTAATCAGAAGGCTTGATTGAAGAATACGTCTTCACAATTGAAGTTGGACGAGTTCTTCGTATCAAATCTCGCGTTGTAGAAGTTGCAAGGACTTCGTAAGAAAACTTGCGATTTTGCCAATAGTGGATTCAACTGGTAGCAAGAGTTCTACCGACTGGATTAGTCCTCAACAGAGGGAAACCAGTATACATCGTTGTCTTTGCGTTTGCTCTCTTATCTCTGCCTTTACATTATTTAGTTGTGATTATTATTTTATGATCTTGCTGCTAACATTTTTAATTAGCATATTTCGCTGCCAACTCTATTCACCCCCTCTAGAGTATTGTGCTTTACGATTTTGTTCCTATAGTTTTGATTGGTTTGATATTGTCCATATCAAACTTTTTCAGCAGGTCTTTTGTGTATTTGACTTGACTGATAAAAATCTGTGAATTTAGTTTGATTTATAACCCAAGGAAGAAAATTCTTCCCATGCACATCTTAAATTCACTACCTTTAGATACATTACATATTACCACTCTTCTGGATGCTTTGTGAAAAATTTGATCTCGTTGGCAAACTATCCAAGTATGTGGTTGGTGTATCTTGGGTTTTACTTGAAAGAATTCTGTCATCTTCATTATCACTGTCGTTTGCACATTGACTGTTCAGCTCGTCAAAAGTAACGTTTATTGATTCTTCAACTACTAGTGATCTTTTGTTGAATACTCTGAATCCTTTGTACTTTGCAGCATATCCGAGAAATATTCCTTCATCAGCTTTCTCACCAAATTTGCCTAAACTGTCTTGGTGTTTAGAATAAAACATCTTCATCCAAACACTTTAAAGTAGCTGATATTAGTGTCACGTCCCGCTCCCAGGGGAGTGATTGTCCTTGCTAAGGCATGGTGCTGCGTGAGCCTAGGTTGCGCTCACGCAAGGTGGGTTCCATAACGGCCGATTACAAGAGCTTGTGACAGGGTCGTCGTACAGAAGTTCCAAACAGAAAAGTTGAATAACAAGGCAACATGAATACACAAACAAAATCCAGTTTTTATTGATAATGAATAATATTACAAAAGGCACAAAGTCAGACTACAAGTCGCTTAAGCTCACTTTTCTCTTAGAATACAATCATCTCTCTCTCATCTCTCAATACAACATAACAAACTAGCGGATTTAGAAGGCGATGTCCATACATTACGTCCTATATAAGTCCATACTCCATGCGGGCCCACACCTCGAGATGCTAAGAAACTCCGTGCCTCGACGCATCCAAGAGAGCTCCGCGCGAATGAGCTTCTACCTGTGCCTGCACATGAAAACTGTGTAGGTGTTAGTACACAACCGTACTGGTGGAGTGAACTCCTCGCCCACCTATACAAACCAACACGTTCATTTAGTTTATGCAACATCATTTCGATTGTCTTTCTAATCTGGCCTTAGGATCAGTTTTAGGACATAGACGCCTGGCCTATTTTGTGTATCGAGACCATCACCGTGCCTCGCACCGATAACTTATATCGCTGCGCTATAGACCATTTTCATGCTTGCAGCATCAAAGTACCCACTCGTTCTTGCCTTTCATGCCATATATTGAGACGCAATAACAGGGTCGTGCCATAACTTGTTTGTGCTTCAAACATCGAGGCTGTGCCTTACAACT